>PVJD01004204.1:120342-142830 GCA_004026545.1 Mormoops blainvillei | reverse complement strand
TCTCCCAAATTCCTGAGCAGTCCCCCTACCCCATAGTTCCAGGATTACCTGCAGCCTGTTTTGTTTAGTTTCCTTCCAACTCCTAGTTATGGCAAATGCTAACGGGGGACTTCATGCGAGAGTGAATGTGAACATGACCTCAGCGCCTACCTGCCTGGCAGCAAGAAAAAGGTAAACATTATCTGCATCACTGCCACCGTCATTATCGAGGTATCAGTAAGATAATATCTAGGCAGAAAAATTTTGCCATAACAAAATATGCGTATGACCCAAGGGTAGAATATATTACTAACTTCGAAAGATCTATTTGAATCAGCAGATATTTAGTTTAAGCAATAGGTTCAAGGCTGGCAGGCTTCAGCTGGATATAATTTTCTTGGCCCATGCTGTGTTTTAATTCTTTTAGTGCAATGTCAATATTTAAATATTAGAAGATAGTATGTAAAAATCCAGATTTCCAGTTTATTGTGAATGATGGATAGATCTGACAACACCGGGCCTGCATTTCTGCGCAAGTCGTCAGCAGATCGACTCACTGCTCCCTCCTGACAGGAAATGCTCTCTCCACGTTGCCACAATTGCTATCTTTTCAGATTCTCTAATTCACATTACCTCCCTGGTCTCTATGGACACTGCACTGGCGCCTATGATTCTTGCAAAGGGAACTGGCACTTAAAACCCAGACTTCTCAGTGCTGTGAAACAAAGAAGGAAATATATAGACTAAAATAGTGCACCACTGGGAGAAGTCCATAGGCTGAATGTTCTCTCATTTGGGCTGATGCCTTTTTAAACGGAACCAAACAGAAACACTATGCAATATTCTAATGATCTCTTGTTGATGACATTCTGTGAGAAAAGAAACAAAATACTTCTTTTGGTTTTATCCAAAACAATGAGTGAGGATTCATAAGGCAGGAGGATGCCTTCTCTCACTTTCAAAGGAATTTGCGGTGAAAAACCCTATTTCCCTTACATTCAGCACACAGCATGCAGTTGGTGACAGATGGTCATTATAAGTGTCGTGGTCTGTCTCAATATATGATGAAAAATATATAAACCTTCTGTTGCACAGCATAGGCATGAGGCTTAACCACCTGTTTCAAATTATTCTGATACCATAAACACTTTTGGAAATTGGACAGCCCTGTGTTTTAAAAAAGTGAGAGATGCCACGGCCAACTACACTAAATTGAGTAGGCTTGGGTCCAGTGAGCAGTAAAAAAAGAAAATTATGCCTGCAGCTACTGGCAAACAGCTGATAGTAATAATAATATTACTGAGTGGGATTACAGTTAAAATCTATTGCTGTGGAAATGCTGTGTATTCTCTAAGGTGTACTTCAACTAATGCTGTATATTTTATTTTTCATCTCTGTCTTTTCTTTTCAATGTATTACCTCTGGAATGCTCCTTGGGGGAAAAATTTTAAGGTGGTGATGTTTTGATGTTCTGATTAATACAAAGGTTAGTAACACTATTATTATTCCTTCCTATGTCCATCAACTGATTGATTGCCAATATTACACTCAAGAATCTGAGCCGTTAACATTTCAGTTCATTTAGCAATTCCACCTGAACAAGAGATTTGAGTTCTTGTCAGTCCACAATGAAGCTGTCATTGCACTTGCCTGATTCCTTAAGGGAAACATCTGCCTACTTGAAGCTCTCATGATGAAGTGCTGTCAAATTACGGACGGGGTGCACATCATCCAATAATTAACCTGGAAGATCACTTGCCAGTGGCATGATGCCCTGACACACAGATGTTGTCCCTATTACCTATCTGAAAAAAGAGGTCAAATGTCTTGAAACACATATATTCTGCCTTCCACCTTATGGATATGCATTAGTCATTTAAGAAGCTTTTCTTTTTTCAATGTGTGAAAATCAGTAGTAGTTTTCAGTTTATTGACTGACTGATTAGAGCATTTTAAAAGCAGGCTTATCTTTAGAGTAATTATGCAATTGAGTCTGACTTTGAGATTGGAGGGTTGCAAATAGCTTGTCGGGATGCATGTCAATTAACACTGCCTTTTACATTCATGACAGATATACATGAACACTGTAATTAAAGTCTTGCCAAAATGCACAAAAATAAATTCAGTATTAATAAATGAACATTTGAAACCCACTTTATTTCCCATGTGAAATTACTCGGGGCTGATTCTCACCATGGATCAGGTAAGACAAATTATTTCAATCCTGTACCACGAGGCAAATATTTGAAGAAATAATGCTCACTAGGCCATGGCAATTTCAATGAATTAAAGTGGTATTTACCTAAATCTATTAGAATCAAAACACTGCACTTGATCTTGGTGGACCAAAAATACAAATTCTACTCTTATAGACATTACTTCTAAGCAAATAAGGATTACATTTATGACTTAAAACCCTTTAGGCACTTATTAAAATTTGAATCCATAGAATGGATATTTGCTTCAACATTAAAAAAATACTTTCCCCCTCTTTACTCATTTTTCCTTTCAAAATATTTTATGTGTGTTGTTTTAAAATCAGGCTATCAGAAAGATATAAAATGAAATAACAGAACTCCTCTCGCCTCCACATTCACTCCCCAGATATAAGCTGTGAACAGACATTTTGTGATCTGTCTCGAAATTTTAACATTTGTATTATGAATGATACCATATTTATTGTTCTATAGCTTGCTATTTTTATTTAACTACATATTTGTACAGCTTTGTATATTAACATGTACAGATGGATCTACTCATTCTGTTTATCAGATATATACTATCCCACTGAATGGATATACCCTATTTATTTAAATACTCTCTTACCAGCGGTCATTTTGTTTATTTCCCATTTTGAACTGCTACAACAGTGCTGCAGTGAAAAAAGAATGACTTACTAATACAATTATTTAAAAATGGAATGAATTTTATTGAGAAACTAGGGAAATTGCCCAAGCTTCTTAAGTGAGCAGGGCCAGAAGAACTTGTGTTTCCACAATTGCTTCAACTAGCTTCACTCTTAGCAGTAAGACAGGCCCATAGAAATTAGTCCCAAACATTCATTTACACCCTGTCCTTGAAGGTCTCATCCTAGTTGCATCTACAAAGTAGGGAATCCCATGGATATTTAAGATAGGAGTATATGAAGGCTCTTTAAAGTTACCCACTTTGCATATATATCTCTCTCTCTCTCCCCACACACACACACACACGCACATTTCAAATATATCTGTGGAATATTTTTATTATGATTGCATTACATATCTTTTGCCCCCAAACCTCTCGTGTGTTCCTTTGGTGTTGAGAACACCTAAAGGAAGACAAAAGTAGTCTGGCTCACAAATCTTTGGATATAGTAAAATTCTCATGACAATATTGTCATGACAACATGGATACAGCCAGGTCAGCTCCAAAAAAAATTTAAATAAAAATCAGAAAATACCTCTCCTCAATTTTACAATGACCTTTCATTTTGCAAGCCTACTTTTAACCACAATTTTCTCATGGTTATAGGAGAATTATTATAAGGAGATACTGGGAAAGATTAGCTAGCCATGGTTTTCAATTCAGTGACTTTAATTCAATGACTTGTTTTGAAAAGTCCTCTCTTGCCATCTCTTTATGATATTTAGGCATCTTATAACACTCAGCTTGCACACCCTTCTCCAGTTTCTAATATCTTTGAGTGGAGGCCTTTGTCACTTCTGCGAGGTCTCCATCTATTAATCAAAGTGCAATCATACCCCTGCATTATAGTGGGCGCCCTCTGGAGTCAATTTGTTACTATGAACTTGAAATTGGAGCTCCTGTCACTATGTAGATGACTCACTGAGTCACAGCAACTTTCTTTTCAAGTGCACTACACCTGAAAGACTTTTTAAAAAATCTGTAAATAGTTTAGTATGCCACTTTATTTCTTGATATATGTAAAATCCATGCTGCATTATATACATATCTTTTCCCACTTACATGATGATTTCCTTAAGCAAATATGAGATCTTTAAGAGATTCTTGGTAATCTCTTAAAGATTATTATGCTACTCTTTGGCTTCGGTAAATTTTCTTTATTCCCCAAGTCTCTGGCCTTGTTTCAGTATCTCCTTCTGTTATGTTTGTTTGAGTACTTTATATTTAAGAAGGTATAGATCCTTTATTTTCACTATGCCTTCACCATGACATACTGCCTGCCCTATACTTGAATTAGAGAAGATTCCTGGGTTCCTGTCAGTACCCCAACCCCAACAAAGACTGAAACAATTTTTTCACTCAGTGACCTTTGGCTGGAGAGGAACCGAGTAGGAGCTTTGGTGGAAGTTATGACTCTGCACATGAAAGTAAAATACCGTGACTCTTTGAGTACATAACTTTGGCATAAAAAATAATAAGTACATATTAGATGATAAGCAGGACACCCCCTATTATACAACCTTTTAGACCTCTGTTTTTCAACCCGAGCTGCATATTCAACTCATCTAGTGTTAAAATTCTGATGTTCAGGCGACACTTCAGACTAAAACTACCCAGGTGGTTCCAATGTGTAGCCACATTTGAGAGCCAGTGTTTTGGAGTACAGGAAAGCTGCTCTCTGACACAAAAACTTCAAGTCTTTGGAGGGGAGGGCCATATACCCACGATAATTGGTCCAGACCTTTTAGTAAGGAAGGTAGAATTTCATTAACGTTGGTTGAATGCCTGCGATGTGACAGAATGTGAAGATACATTGCTTCCTTGGTTCCTACATAAGTCCTTGAGAAAGATATTAGGTCTCCATTTTATAGATGAAAAGGCTGAGGCTCCGATAACCTGCTGAAAGCTGCCAGAACTAAGCTTCCATCCCAGGACTACAGTGCACCGGAGTCCATGCCCTTTTGTGCTACACGGAGCTTGCACTGCATTGCAAAGCAGAGGCTGAACAGCTACCACCACTACAGATCCTATGTATTTCACTTCAGGCCTCCTAGGATCCCTGTGATTGGGTTTCATAGCTGGCTCCTGAAAATTCCCTAGGAAGGGAAATGAAGAAGCGAAGGAGTTCTAAACCCACAGAGAATTCTATTTTACTCTGAATAGCCGCCTTTCAATCCACCAGGCTCTGTGTCTCTGACATTCCGATAACAGAAAACAATTCCTTTTTTTTTTTTTTTTTTTGCAGGCTCCCTGGAACATCAGTACCAAGTGTCTCATGTCACGTCCACTTCAATTCCAATTTTACCGTAGGGCACATGCACCTCAGCATGGTCAGCTCAGCAGCATATCAATGATGGCAAAATTTAACAGTCTTTAGAAGTGAGCTGGATGAAAAGGATTCCTAAATGCTTTTCAGCACATCCATGAATCATCTGCTTTCAATGGAGTGATATTTTAGGATTGCCCACTCAAGTTGACACCAATTCTGAATGGCGAGGTCTTACCCTTCTTACGAAGATAAGTTCCAGTGCCATTAGTCTCTTTAATGCAGGCTTAATACCAATGAAACTATTTCTGCTGCTGCCTGGCGTAGACAGATAGAAGAGTATTTTCCTTGGAAAATACTAGAAATCATTTTAAAGCTATAATCCCACAGTTTAACAAAGCTCAGTAAGCTAGATACCTTGACTATATCTCTCTGGCTTCTCATAGAACTGTTTCTGTAGATCTCAGACTTAAAATTATTTTTTCAATATTCAGTAAAGGCCAGTGAAGATCTGCCTAAAATCCTTTATCTTTCACTGTTACATTGGGGAGACTTCTACTATACACTTCACAGATTTATCATAAAGATTAAATGAGGGATGAGAGAAATTAAGTAAGTAAATTATGTGGCAATTAGTAAAATTCAATGCACGTTGGCATTATTACCTCGATATTTTATATCATAGTGAAGTTTCCATATTTAAAGAGCCTAAGAGCAACTTTCATTCAGGAAAAAGATTTCAGTAAAACTTTCTCTCCTTGTACATTGGATATTCACCTCTGCCAAACAAGGAAAGCTGTGCAATCCACTATATTTCCTTCTTTATCCTAGCTACCAGGAATTGTAGTGTTGTTTGTGCTAAATTACTTTTTCTTGGTTCAGATAGGCTATTTTCTTTTTCTATTAATCTAAATATGTCTACCCCTCTTTTCTAAGTAATATAAATCAACATACTATAGAAGCATGAATTTAATAAAACAAAAATAAAAGAATGTATACAAAATAAATCAATACAACTTATTATTAAAACAATCATTTCTTGTCCTTTAGCTCTGAGAAATAAAAGCCATTAGGGAATTAATGCAAGAGAAATTGAACCTTTACCAGTCTGCTATAAAAATACAAAAATTAGTGGACAGATGGATGGATAAACAGACAGACATACACACAGAGTTCTTTCTTCCTGTCTCAGCCTTTGTCTTTCATTTAATATTAAAGATTTGGCTTATAATGCCAATAATTTTTATTTTAAACTGCCTCAATTCTTTTGGAAAATGAAATATATATATGTATGTATGTATATATATACATACATATATATATGAAATACATACAAAAAATGTTATCTTTCTTATTTTCATTTCAAGATCACAGAATGAGAACCCAACCCAATCCCATCTATTCAACAAATATTACATGCTAGGCTTTATCCTGTACAGTAAAGTTACAATACTAAAGAAAACAGGAAAGTTCTCCTGAGAATGGGGTACTCCAATAGCTAGAGCTGTGCCAAAGATTAATCCTCTCATGTTTTGCATGGCTAGGATAGGGACAGAGGAAGGTGGAAAACTGAATTCTAGAATCACATATCCAGTTGTATAGTTGGCATCTCTACTTGAAATTTAATAGACAGGCAAGCCACTAGTTAATTTATCTTCCTATGCCATACAAAACAATCAATCTTCATTATTCAATAATTCCGTGTTTACAAATTTTCCTACTCTTAAGTTTATTTATAACACCAAAGTCAATGCTCCCAGCTTTTTTTGGTCATTCATAGACATATACAGAGCTGTGAACATTTAGAGTCACCTGACTTAAACATTGAAGTCTGAGGTTGAACAAGGTGACAGCCTGCTTTCATATTTCAGTTCATACTATACACAAGTGCCCTTTCTATAATCTACTTAGTGTCACATCTTTCACACACTTCTGCCTTTTGTTGGTGATTTGCTATTTAACATGGCCCCCAAGTACAATGTCGAAGTTTTATCTAATGTTCCTAACAGCAATGCGCTTGATAGAAGGAAAATATATTAGAAAAATTTCATTCAGGCATGAATTATAGTGTTGTTGGACAAGAGTTCAATGTTATAAATCAGCAATATCTATAAATAAAGTGTATTGAACAGAAATTTACATAAAACAAGATTATCTATTAATGGGTTGATAAGAATGCTGGAACCAAAGGGTGGTAGGAACCTAACCCTGCATTTTCTGTAGGAGCAATGGGTTAGCATTCACTAATTTGGCATTCACAATGGCTTTATAGAACATAACTACCACGAATAAAAAGAATTAATTGGATTATTTCTTAGATGTGCTATCATGTAAAAAAGTTTTTGAAGAATTGCTTTATATGAGAAAATACAAACAACAAGTAAATAAAGGCATTAATAAACAAGGAGGCTTCAAATATTAAATCTCATAAAGAAAATGAAATTGAGTAAAGAGAAAGAAAGTGACTGGGAGGAATGAGACCACTTAAGATTAAATGGTCAGAAAACCCTTCTTGGATGAGGTAGCATTTGTACTGAGCCATGACTACCTAGAAGAAGCCATTCATGAAAAGATGGAGAGAAAAGGCTGAGGATTCCAGGCAGAGGTAGGAAACATAAAAACCTAAAAGAGTGATTAGGTTTATTCCAAGGACAGAAAGGCCAGTGCGGCTGGAGCATGGCTTGGGAGAGAGTTGATGGAAGGGTCAGAAGGGCAGTAGCCAGATCATAGAAGGACTTCTGGGTCATGATTAAGGAGTTTATATTTCAATATAAACAGAGGCTATTTAGAATTCTGAGGAAGCAAATTATACAATCTATTAAACATTTCTAAAAGCTCCCTTTGGCAGCTATCAGAAGAATGAATTGTAGCCAGGCCATGAAGGAAACAGAGGGAGCTAGTAAGAGGCTATGGCAAGGTCCCGATGAGAGATAGTGGTGAGTGACTAGGGCTATAGCACTAGGGATGAAGAGACAGGAGTGGGTGCAGGATGTTGACAGCCCTCATGAGGGGTAAGGAAAGTCAGGCTTGATGGCTTGAGCCATTTGACAGAGTGTTCCTTGGGGAAAGGATTATTTCTGGATGAAAGAAATCATTCTGCTGGAGGTGCCTAGAACGCAGCTTGAGATATGACTCTATAGAGTTCAGTAATGAAATAAGAACTGGAAATATAAATTTGGATGTTATTGGCAAATAGGTGGCATTTAAAGCTTTGGTACTAGATGAAATTGCCTAGCAAGAGGAGCAGAAAATGGAACAAAAAAAAATACTGGGTCAAACTAAATTAAGCACAGGTATAGGAGAAAGGAAAGTCAGGGAAAAAAACAAACAAATGAATCTCTAGATGAGGGAGGAATGCAATTAGGGTTTAAAAATATATTAATTCTCTCGCAGATATTAGAAGAATCCTAGATGGTATAAATTTAGTTGTCTGTATTATGAAAGTATTATTATAAAACTGAATGACCACTACATTGGCATACTGTTATTCTTGTTATTATCATTATTTGCTTAATCAATCACTACTGGTATTAAATATTTGCCTCCATAAATATGATAAATTTGCTCTTAGAATTTTATACTGGGGTAATTTTTGTAATTTGCTTAACACAGCAAATACACAAAATGAATAAATGTTCTTTTGCTGCAGACAAATTATTCACTGCCACAAGTTGCTGGAGACCTTTAACTCCCAGACAAAAAAAAAAAAGGATCATAACAGGTAAGGTCGTTCTCGGGGACACAGAGCTATGGCCTATTTGCTATGTTTGGTCCCCCATGCTTGACATTTCCCATTGTTTTTTGGCAGCTGCAGTCATCTATTTCTGCATTAGCAATAAAATATAGAAACACGGCCACAGTTTTGGTATATGTTTGGCACTTATTTTTATATTAAATTATCTTAATTATTTAATAGGCAGCCTGTTGATTCCTCAAGGGTAGGATTTTTGTAAAAGCTACTATTCCAGACTTGCCATGGGCAAATACAACAAACTTAATGAAAGCTTTCTTTGTTGGTTATTCTTATTATTATCATCTTACAGCAGAACTTAGGGGATTTTTATTCATTTTAAATCGTTTGTTGTTATAAACCATGGAAAACCATGCTTGTTGGCATCAACTACAGGCCTAGCTCAGAACTTGATAAAGATAAATGCAATACCTCATACAACATCATTTTACTCCGTACTGAAACCAACTTGATCCTTGACTGACCACCTTCAGAAAGGAAAATACCTCCTACCTCTGCCAGTGCCCCATGTGACCTCACTCTGACACCCACCTCCACCCTCCACAAACTCAGTTTCACACTCAGAAGCTTCACATCTTTCTTCTTCCCATTCTTTTCATTTATATCAAGGACAGTGTTTCCAATTTATCTGTCCATCCTCAGCATTTGCAAAAGTGGCCAGTGAATTGAAGGCTCTCATAAAATGTTCCAATAAAATGATACCTTCAATTTATAATCGCCCTGAGTTCTAAATTTTTTTTTTTTTGGATACAGAACCTCTTACTCTATCAGTTTAATTAGTTAATTTATGATTTGTGGGTTTTATGGGGTTTTTTGTTGTGTTTTGTTTGCTTTTTAGAAAGTTCAGTAAATATCGGGCTTGGCAAAAGTAGGTTTATAGTTGTGAGTATGCGATACACAGAGTATATTCTTATATAATTACTTATTATTTACTGCATTATTTATTTGTATTATGACCATAAACCTATGTTTGCCCATCCCTGTATTTTGTAGCATCTACTGTATTCAAGACATAAGTTTATAAAAGTAGCTTTTACAAATATCCTACCCATGTTGAGTAGATTGGCTAATTGTCTGCTGAATAATTAAGATGATTTAAAAATATCAAAATAAGTGCCACACACACATATAGAATATATTTAAAATATCAAAGTAGTGTATAGGAAAGAGGTATCAGCGTGGGCAGGAGTCGTTGGGGAACATTTTTCAAAAGGTAGAATTTAAGCTAAATATCAGGGATAGAACAGAAAAGAAGGACAGGGAATATCTTTCTGAATAACAAACTGAGCAAGGGTCCACAGCTGGGAATGCCTCATAAATTTCAAGGACTAATGAATAGAACAATTTGTGGAGGTAAAAGATCAGTGTCCAAGAAAAAAAAAATGGAAAAGGCAAAATGAGAAAGAGAATTTGGGTCCACATCCTAGAAAACTACTTTTCATGCTTACATTGAAAATCTCTTTTAAAAGCAGGAAGAAGTGACCAAAAGTTTTGTAATTATTAGAGAAGAGAAAGATCAATTTGTAAAGAGGTTTTTAGTTGACTTGCAAGAAAGAAGATATTACTAAGGGCAGTGAATCCAGTGAGAATATGGTTAACATAATAGGGGAATTAGGAATGGGAAAAACTAGTAGGATATATTGACTAATTAAATAAGGCTGCAGGAGAGAGACATGGAAGATAGAGTTGCAGTTTCCAGCTGGGGCAGGTAGAACAATGAAGATCTTATTGACAGATAAAAGGACGTTAGAACAGATCAAAGGGAACCTGTTTTTGGAAGGAAAGAATTGTAATTTAGACATTTTGACTCCAGGGTGCTATTAAAGTACCTCAGTAAAGCTGTTAATTTAAAAAAAAAAAAAAAGGACTTTGAAGACACATCTACTAAGAAGGTAGAGTTAAAGGACTAGAGACTAGAACAGAAAATTTTCCAGCCTCTGTGAAAGATAAAGGTAATCATTATTGGCTTCCCATTATATGTACGTATTGAATGAAGACCCGCTTAGCAGCATTTAATGCATTATGGTAATATATTTAACTAATCTCTAGGATGACTCCATATGGTGCCTTTGACTTCTACCCTCCTTAAATATACAAATTTCTGACCTCTGAAATATTTCGTTTACCCACCAGAAGCATTTAAAGTAGCTACTGAGTATAGGGGAAATGTTCTGCAGAGATCCGTGGACTGGACAAGATCCGGGAGTTGCTACGGCGTGGACTAGGTGTCACTTCTTAGGCAAGAATTAAGTTGCTGGGCTTGTTCCTCACCTGTCATAGCTGCATTCAGCCAGTTTATGTAGAACGTTCCTTCTAGTTTTAATGTTTCCATCTAATTTTTTTGTACTGAAGCAATAGTATCATACCTTATAAAGAAAATTACATATATTATAAAAGACCAAGGACACAGAGACGAGAAAGGGAGGCACTTTACTTCAAGAACTACTTGTCTACCAGGGAAAGCCCCCTTTGCACTGCTTCTGGCATTTTTTGTGTCTCTGAAGACAAGCGAAAGTAATCAAAGGGCTGCTTAGACATGCAACAACACGGACGGAGTAAGGATTGTAATAGAAATGTGTATGAATATTATTTATTAACATGGGTGTATTTAATGAGTAAAAGTCCATACGTGAGTGTTTTTCTTAATGTAACAGATTCTTCCAGGGGAAAGTCAATGCGTTCTGTATTTTTCTGCAATAATGAGAGAATAACTACAGGCAGGGAAGCAATATCTATTGTTAACGTTTAAAGTTTCTGGTTCTTTGAATATATCACATATAACAACAATGAACCCTCACGGTCACATGAGTACCATTTTGATATTAGACATTTTATAAATAAAGAAGCTGAGGCTGAAAAGTTTGAGCAAATAGAGGCTAGAAGCAAGATTCAAATGCAGATTTTATTCCAACTCCTTCCCTTCCTATGTCTCTACCATCACCCATATGTAAGGAATCAGTATCACTTAATTTTAAAATGTTCCATAGGAGGCATTCGACCGCCAGCTCTGGTACCCGAAGGCTTGGTGTCAAAGCTCAGTGGCACGGCCTAGAGTAACTCACTCCACCTTACTGTGCTTCAATTAAAATGGGGGTGATGATGATAATGCCTACAACATAAGGCTGCTTTGAGAGTTAAATATGTCAATATAAGTAAATAACTTACCTCTTTGTGCCTGGTTCACATAAATGGCTAGCTATAACTATAGCAGGCACCTAGCTAGTTTTTTATATACATGATTTTTTCTAATGTTGACAGAAACCTTGTGATATAGGTAGCATCGATCATTCTCGTCTAACTGATAAGAAAATCAAAGCTCAAAGAAACCAAAGAACTAGCCTAAGATCACACCACAATATATGACAGAGCTTAATTTTAATTTATATTTTCATAAGTCCAAACTCTCCATTCCTTCAGGTAAAGCATAATTAAAACAGATTTCTTTGTCAGGGTAATTAATGGTAGGTGCCACACTAGAAACACCCAGAATTTCAGAGACTTAAGGAGAAGCTGGTTGCCATTGTACAACCTAATGACGTAGAACAGGTGGCCTTCCTCCAGTATGAAGCTATACCACATGGAACACATGGACTCCAGAATCCCCATGGCAGGGGGCATGACAGGTGCCTAGATTATAAATGACTTAGCCCAGAGTCACACAAACACGCCTATTTACATTACAACCCACTAGTCCAAACCAGTCTCATGGCCCAAATAACTGCAAGGGAGGTTGGAAAGTGCAGGGGAGCAAATAGATGTTTGGTGAACTTTGTCTCTGGCAAAATAAACTGAAATAAACTACCACTTAAAGCAATATTAAAGCAAACTACCATATATATATATATATATATATATATATATATATATATATTCCCTGAATAATAAAAGCAAAACATAATATAGTTCTCTAAGACATAGCTCCCTAAAACACTGGCAGTAAAATGTTTATATTCCTTTTTAATAAGTAGCATGTCTGCAGTTATCAGTGCCAGCGTGACTCTCAAGTCGCACATGGGGGACTCAAAAAGGATATCAGTCATGGGTTCCTTCCTCCTGAAACATTGAAATATTCTTAAATCGTCTGGCCAAGGTGCTCATGGATGAAGAAGCTTATGAAAAGTAACTTAACAGTATTTCCACAAGTTGAACCTTTCCTTGCACTCTTAAGTATATGTTTAATAATTACATCGTGTGTGTATAAGTATAAAGAACACCCCGAGATGCAGAGCTGCAAAAACTTTCAAGTCAACAGGTGAAGGATATGTCAGTCAATTAAAGATAAAATAACATTTTGCCACGTTTAAAATACACTTGAATACTATATTTCAAAATGTTCTTTCTTTTTTATTTTTTCTAGAAAAAATTCAATTTCCTCATATGTTTAAGATATAAAGCTTTAGAGGATTTAAAAATAAAAGTATTTTATGCAAAGCATCTTATGCAGAATACATATTTAAATTACATATGCCTTAATGAACAAGAAATACAAGAATTCAATCTTTCCTAAATTATGTTACTTCAAAAATTATCATGATGGTGCTAGATAAACATTTCTAAAAATAAAGTATCCAATACTCAACAAATTCTAAATTGATGGTACATCTCTAGGATTAATGACAGGCCAAGATTTTTAACTTCTTTTCACTCAGCCATACGGGTTGAGTTTATAAGTTTTTATTTTTGTGCCAAGAGCTTCACATTTAGAGAATTTCTTTTCACTGTGCTGGAGCATCTTGTCTTAAACTATCATTACACACCACCCATCACTATCAATGTCAGGTTGCAATAACACCAGCTGCTCCTGCCTCAGAGAAAAATTCTCCAGCTTCAGAGTTTAGATGCTGACCATCCTATAATTTCTGTACTACTTATTAGGCTGTCAGTTTGACTGGTAATGAGAATTTCCAGCTGGACTTAAATAACAATATCCCTTTATTTTACAAGTATGAGCTGAAATCAGAGCTCCATGAGTTCCTCAGCAGCTCTCTTCCCTGCCAGCTCTCTTTCCCACACCGCTTCGGTGAAAGTTCCATTTCCTTACTCTTAAATGACTGTCAGAACTCCAGGTACCATATTCTTATTCCAGGTCTCAGATGGCCTGCCGCTTTTCTTTAAGGAGATTTTGCCAAAAGCAAGCACACAGTATGCTCACCGAAAATTCATTGGTTCAAATTTGTCATGTGGCTGACCTTGACTGCAAGAGAAAGTGGGGTGTTTTTTTATCTCATTGACAATATGCTGAACTAAAAAAAGAAGTTATTTCTAGAAGGAGAAGGAGAATAGGTAGTGGGAGGCAGGTAGAATGCCTAACAGATATTTGTATAAAATTTTATGCCTTTAAAAACGTACACAGTCAGCATTATGCTAAGGGAAATAAGCCAGGCAGTAAAAGACAAATACCATATGATCTCACCTACAAGTGGAGACTAATCAACAAAACAAACGAGCAAGTTAAATGTAACAGGAGACACTGAGGTTAAGAACAAACTGACAGTGAACCAAGGGGAGGGGGAAGGGGAAGATGGGGGGAAACGGAAAAGATGGTCAAGAAACATATATGGGGGACTCATGGAAAAAGTCAAGGGGGAGTGGGATTGAGGGTGGGGGAGAGGGGAATGGTGGAGGGAAAGCAGACAAAACTGTACTCGAACAACAATAAAAAAAATTTAAAAATATGTACACAGTCATTAGCACATGTGAAGATGAAAAAGCTCATATTACTTTCATTTTATTGATAGGACTTGAACTGAGTCATAGAAAAAGTCATGCAATAGAAACGTGGTTGGAAAGTAGGTTAGATATCAATGTGTAGAGAAAGCTGATCCATAATGAAGCAGAGATGGAAAAAGAAAGGATTTGTATAGATAAAAGAACGTCACCTCACTTTTCCCTAATTTAGTATGCTTGTGTTCTTAGTCACCACAAGGACACTAAATAGATTCAGATACCAGGATCACAATAATAAGGAAAAAGACAGCTGATAGTTTTTGAACACTTGCTGAGCAGTAGGCACTGTGTCAGCAGTTTTATGCCTTAAACTGTAGAGAGAGAGCGCATCTATTGAGTCATTAATCAGCAAAGCAAAGGATGTATGCAGGTAGTATAGCTCCAATGGCAATGAAACTTTTTTTCTTCATTTTGTGTTTTACACCAACACAATGAGTAGAAACCCATTTTTACCCACATCAGCTCACACCAAGTATTGTATTCTTTGTGGATCAATAATGTTTGGGTTGTGTGGCAAAAGTGGTACAATTGTTTCCAACCAGTTTCTCTCTTGAAGTCCTCTCTTACAGAGGCTGGAAAGCTAAACATTTCATTTCATTTTCACTCAAGAGTAGTCACATGATAGCCCTGTAAGTGAATGTCTCTAAAAAGGGCTTTCCTTCCTGAATTAAGAAGTAAAAGAGAGGAGATGAGGGGAGGGGAGAGGAGAGGAGGGGAGAGAAGGGGAGGAGAGGGGAGAGGGGAACAGGGAGGGGAGGGAAGTTCTTCGGTGAAGAATTAACTTGACTTTTCTAGATTCTACCTTTCCAGAACCTTAATGCAAGGTCCACAGGCTCAGCAATCATCCTGAAACCATAAGGGGAAAAACCCACCATGATGGTGTGGTTGGAAAAACAGACTGTATGTAGTTACCTGGTGACATTTTGAACACTTGCACCAGCCCTCGACTGCTTACAATGAAATTATTATTATTTGAAAAAATATTCTGTATTCAAATTACTCTTGGTCATTTTTTTCTGCTGTTTACAGCTAAATATTTCCTAATGAACAGATGGGTGGCTTCAAAAGCTCTTCCAGGTATTCCAGAGACTGCTTCTTCATGTCACCACCTCCTTTCTAGGCTACCTGCAAAGCTTCCTCTGCCTCCCCCAGGTAAGCGCCCCCTGCAGTGACCACCATAAGGGTTACCGTGGGCTGACTTGTTTTTCTGGCATCAATCAGCAGGCTTTTCACCAAGAAAGGTCTTACTCAAACAATGGTCTAGACACGTTGCACATCTTAGCCTCTCCTGAAATTGTAAAACTTACTGCCACTTTGCTTTCCTGTATAGGCCAGGTACCGTGGAAAATCAGACACTTACCTCCATAGTTTCTGTGATTCCATCCATGTGAGATCACCTTTCCCTTCCTCATGACTGCAGATTAGCTGCTGCTCATATGGAAATTAATACTCACACACACAGACACACACACACACACACACACACACCCCCAAGAACAAGTTATTTAGAGATGCACTTCCACCTTTTTTAGAGGTCATCTTTAAATTTAAAATGGATAATTTAATCACATGAAAATCTTGTAGGATTTAAATTACTTTCCTTAGTTTTAAATAACAGCAGGCATAAATTCAAACTGGTAATTGGAGAAGACAGAATTAAAGGCTACCTACGATCTAAAATGCTTTATTTTTCCATTCTATTTCATTTCCTCCACTGCATAGCATACTGTTTCTGCTTCTAACTAAATTACAATCGAGAGGAACAACAACAACAAAAAAAACAAAACAGGAAAATTTAAATGACTTTTAAAGCAGCAAATAAATGCCAAATGTGTGGTACAGACAATAAGTTACCTCAGAAACTCAGAGGAAAAAGAAACGTTGAAAGGAAGATTGTTTCAATACTTAACAATCACCAATAAGATGAGTCATAATCACTTTCCTAAATAAGATTTGGTTTGTCGCAGCTCATGCTGTCCTTTGAGTAGTTAGTTCCCTAGCTAGTATTACAGCCACAGAGTGAGCAGATTATTCAATCCACTCAGGCTACTTGAGACTTATTTAAGAGATGATCCAAGGGGCAGAAACCCACTTGAGTTTCTGGAAAAGAAAGCAGAGTTTTTGGACATGTTGGGGACAGGCATCCTCAATGATCTTTTGCTTGTTGATATCCAAGTATGGTCCATCCCAAAGTCATCTGTGCTACAGTTTATGATAAAGAGCTCTGAAGTTTGTGGCAGCACACTTTACAGAAGCAGTGACAGTTATTAAATAAATGCAGACAATTAGAAATTAAATTTATGTAGGACACAGAGTATCTTCCAGTGTGAAGCACTGTGAATGTCGTACTAGATTTCTTTGCTTCCTCACTTAATTAACATTAAATATTTTTATATGTGACACTGTGCTAAGTGCTGGGCATTCATAAATTAAAATCTTGTCTTTAAGAAATAAAGTGTAAGAAAAAAATGAAAGGAGAAGGGAGAGAGAAGCAAAGGAGGGAGGGGGAAGAAGGGGGAGCGGGGAGAGAGGCAGGGAGGAAGAGAAAGGGTGTATGGGAGGGAGGAAGGAAGGAAGGAATAGAGGGAGGAAATGAGAGAAAAAAATATTTTATGTGGACCAAATATGAATAAATCGTTAATTCTGTCCAGATTTTTTAAATGGTGAGTGAGAATTAACTTGTTCATTTAATCAATACACAATTATTAAAAATCAGGATTGAAGGTACTATATTTTAAAAAGTTAGATATAATTTCTGTCCTAGTACAGTTTATGTTCTAGCATAAGCAGGAAAGAATAAAACAATTTCTCTATGTTGGTGGTTCCCTTCTTGGTTTTTTCACATGATGATCATTATCTCAGACAATTCACTCAATTGTCTGGGCTTCAATTTCTTCATCTGTAAAAGAAGTAGCTCTCCCTGCTTTTCCTAACTTGCCAGGGTTTTGAAAATATCAGGAAAAAATGTTTTTAAAAGTATTTCCTCTTTTGAATTATAAAACATTTTACAAATAGAAATGAAATTTTGCCACCTGACCATCCTCCACCCAATGGAATTTAGTATTGAAGAAGAAAATTATATGCTGGCAAGAGTGAGCTCAGCACTGTAAACTCATTGTCAACTAAGAAAATCAGAGAGAATGAATGTGAAAGTGAAGCTTTCCTAACTTTTGGCTGATGGCAGTTTATCTTCAAAGCATTTCTATAAGATATCAAAACAAAAAACACCCACTGTGACATTCATCCAATAAGCCATCTGCCTACCTGTCTATATATGACTACAGGAAGGTTTACCCTTGAACCTCCTAAAATTATGCCACATTCAGCTTGAAATGTAGTAGCTGTGCCAAAGCACATAGAAAAGACAAGTAAGTGGCACATTTCTAAGCTTAGACAATCCAACTTCCTGGAACATTTGCCACCCTGCAGACTGACGATCCATGATCTCCAGGTAAAAGTCCATCTCCTTCAAAAAACAATGGTAGTTTTGAAATTTTGTTTTAAATGATCACTTTTCAACACACACAATTAATATCTTGTTAGAGTGTATAAACTTTGCTTGTGAAGCCTCTTCTAACCTGGAGAACTTATATTCCTGGAAAAATTTCCATGAAGACATGCTGATATTATTTAGATCCTGATAATAAGGCATTGATTCTTTGCCCTTGACCTTCTTATCATACTTCTTCCCCAAGGTAGGAAGAATAGGAGAAAAAAGTCAGCATCAACAGAATATAAATAAGTGGAAAAAGGTGCTATAGTAAGAGAGCAGAAAATTTTTTTGCAATCAGTCTTAACCTACTTTTATGTATCTTTGTTTTGATTATGTATTCGGGTCTGCTGTTAGACTACAAATACCCTTAAAGGCAATAGCTATACTCAATAAGTAAATACTGAATAACTATTATATTCATAGAATTGGAATAAGATCTGTTCCAAAATACACAATAGACTGTACTTTCCACCAAGAGTCTTATAATCTATTGACAGAGATATTACTAACACTCAAATAACTTCAAACTAAGTGAGCATAGAAGAGAAACCAAAATGCTATAAGGATTCAAAGGGATAGAGCTGACATCCCAGCTGAGATACTGAGATGCTGGATGGAAGCAGAACACCAGTTGAATTATAAAAGATGGGTAAGACTTCAAAAGGAGAAATGGAGAAGCTTGATTTTTTTTTTAATGTGCAAAGAAATAGAAGTCAAAACCTCCAAAAATCAGTTTTTGGAAGTAGTACAGAGTAAGTAAAAGTCCTTAAAAAAGAAATGGAACTTGAAGCTGAAAATCACGGTATCTAAAAATTTCAAGTAAAATAAAAGGACTGATTATGATTAAGAAAATGAAGAGCTTAGCAGACGTCTAAATATGAATCAGTGCAGATGAGTTCTTTAATTCCATTATAATTAGACTATCTCTGTGAGTTTATTAAACAGAAACGAGGAAATGGACCTGGAGCCAGGTATTTCAGTATAGAAGAACCTCATTGCTCGCACAGAATGATTTCACACACACAGTTTTCTCCATTCTTCAGTAATAATATTGCTGAAGTGTTTCTAAGAGTATATTATAAATTTATCTTTCATGATAGAGGGGTGTTGATGATCTGCTGATTATAATGCATCAGTTGACAACCAGCTCATTTCTCTTTGGTGTTCACATGCAGAAATTCTATAAGATGCAAACATTTAGCATTGAGTTCTTTATCACCCAGTTTTCATGTTGCAACAAATTAAAAACTGTCATATAAAGTGGTTTTAAAAAGGGATTTATGTAAAGATTGAATGCAAAAAGAAATGAGGTGGATATAAGCGAGCAGTAAAACTAGATGATTTTATAGGCAGCCTTGGGAAAGATAAAGGAAACTTAGGTCAAATATATCTTGACTTCCTGCATCAGGTAAAGAAAGACATGAAAACAGGGGTGACAAAGCCAGAGGAGTTGGTTCTGCCATATTTGGATAAAATTTTGAAGAATGAAGCTAAAATCAAACAACTGTGTGTAGTGGGAAGAGGTTTTGAGATAACCTCTTGGACAAATATCAAAAGCTTATCCACTCAGGATAAATAGAGTAAAAATTACCCATAAATGTTAAGGTGATTTGGGTTTTCTTCCCACATCTCAAGCATAGAAATACTCTGATTTGCTGTGATGATGATGGGGCCCAGAAGGCATATGTCAATAATATAAAGACATAATCAAAATCATACCATGTAAAATGGTAACATTTTAGCATGGTCAAAACAAAATCATAATCAATGAGTAAGATAAATGTAGTAAAATCATACATAGATATAGCACTCAGAAAGAAAGTAAACACTGAAATTCTCTTCCATGTCAAAGTTTTGACAGTAGCATAAATTAATTCCTGAGTTATTTGGATATTACTAATTTATATTATTTTTGAAACCTTATGGTCAAGATGGCAGCATAGGTAAACATGGTACTCACATTCCACCATGACCATATCAGATTACAACTAAACTACAGAACAACCATCATTTAGAATCACCTGATATCTGACTGAAGGAAAGTCCTACAACAAGGGAGTTAAAGAAGAAGACACATCAAGACTAGTAGAAAGGCAGAGACATGGAATGGGCGGTCCCACACCTACAAGGGTCAGATAAAAATTGGAAGAGATATCTCAACTGCAGAGATCCCCCTAAGGAGCAAGGGGTCCCAGCTGCACACCAGGAGGCACCCAAGCGTAAGGTTCCAGTACCAGGAAGAGAAGTCTCCATAACTTCTGGCTGTAAACACCAGAGAGAATTAAGGCTGAGTGAGACAGAGAAGGCTTCTGGAGTCCCAGGCAGTTCCTCTTAAAGGACTTCCTCTGACTTACTTCCCCTGAGTTCCAGCGCTGGGATAGCATCTCAAAAAGCACCAGGGGCATACAGAGAGGACTTGAATTGTCTGAGACAGCAGGCAAGTGCCATATCTGAGTCTCCTACAACCTAGCCCACACTATTTGCCTAACCCTAGTGATTCCCTGGGACCCAGCCCAACCAAACTTGAGGGTCCACACAAGCTGTCTCCAGTGGCATGTCCATAGAAGTGGTCTCTTTTGCCTCATACTTTGGACTTTCCTAAAATTTCTCAAATAAGCAGCATCTAGCCTCTGTATAACCCATACCTGTTACTAAGCGGTTCCAGGACTGACACTAGTAGGAAGCAGCCTTGGTTCACAGCTTGGCCTCTCCTGGGCATTTCCAAGACCAGCACAAGTAGCAGCCCTTTGCAGATCACTCTGTAGCTTGTGTCAGGTCCCCAGGTAAGGCACAGTGGTAGCTGACCTTGTACCTCCTGGGAGGCCCCAATCCAGTGTGCCTAACAGACAGCTTCCGGCCATACTGGATGACAACCCTATCACCACCATGAGCCGCACACTAAAAGCACAGACTGGGGAGCAACAAATCCCCACTAAAGCAAATCCTGCTCTGTAGGGTTGACTCCAGCACAGTAGCTCTTCTGGTGTAGTTGCAGCTGGTTCTCCCAACCAATTGGTCTGGGAGTTAATCCCTCCCAGTGATGCCAACAGCCATAAAGGCTAGACTACAACAGGACAGTGCACACAACCCGCACAGGTGAGCATCCTGCTTGGGTGACTAGGGAGGTTATAACACTGGGCCCTACAGAACACCTACTATACAAGGCCACTCTACCAAGTTTGGGAGACATAATAGCTCTATGTAATACATAGAAACAAACATAGGAAAGCAACCAAAATGCAGGGATGTAGAAATAAGTCCCAAATGAAATAACAGGAAAAATATCCAGAAAATGAATTAAATGAAATGGAGGCAAACTACCAGATACAGAGTTCAAAACAATGGTTATAAGGATGCCTGAAGAACTTAGTGAGAACTTCAGAAGCAGGAAAAAAATAGAAACCATAACAAAGTCAAAAATGAAGGATATACTAACTATAATGAAGAATAATTACAGAAAATCAACAGTAGAGTCAATGAATTTGAGAATCAAATTAGCAATTTGGAATAAAAGGAAGCAAAAACACCTGTCAGAACAGCAAAAAAAAAAAAAAATCCATAAAAATAGAGATAATGTAAGGAGCCTCTGGGACAACTCCAAGCACACCAACATTTGCATCATGGGAGTGCCAGAAGGAGAGAGCAAGAAATTGAAAATTATATGAAAAAATAATGAAAGTAAACTTCCTTAACCTGGGGAAGGAAATAGATATACAAGTCCAAGAAGCACAGAGGGTCCCAAACAAGATAAACCCAAAGGCACCCATACCGAGACACATCATAATTAAAATGCACAATGTTAAAAACGAAGAGAGAATCTTAAGATCAGTGAGAGAAAAGCAGTTAGCTACCTACAACGGAGCTCCCATAAACCTGTCAGCTGATTTCTCAACAGAAACTTTGCAGGCCAAAAGAGAGCAGCAAGAGATACTCAGAGTGATGAAAAGCAAGGATCTACAACAAGATTACTCTACCCAGAAAAGTCATCATTTAGGATCAAAGGATACATAAAGATATAAAGAGTTTCCCAGACAAGAAAAAGCTAAAGGAGTTCAGCACCACTAAACTAGTATTGTATGAAATGTTACAGGGTCTTCTTTAAGAAGAAGAAGATTAAAAATATGAACAGTAGCAATAAATACATATCTATCAACAATTGAAGCTAAAAATAACAGAACAAAAAAAAACAAGCAGAAAAGAAACAGACTCATAGACACAGAGAACATTTTGATGGCTGCCACATAGTAGAGTGTTAGGGGAATGGGTGAAAAAGGTGAAAGGATTAGAAGTACAACACAATAGTCATGGAGATGTAAGGTACAACATAGGGAATACGGCCAATAATATTCTAATAACTATTCATGG
>PVJD01004204.1:0-120242 GCA_004026545.1 Mormoops blainvillei | reverse complement strand
ATTTTTAATTAAATACAATAATTTTAATTTACAGTTGTAGGATTTTTGAAGCAGTGGGATTATGAAATAGTAACCTTGGATTATATCTATCATCTAACAGGAGCCAAAATATTAAGATAAAAGAATATTTCATATTTTTCCTAAAAATAGTGACTTTTATGTTGCAATTTTTTTTATTAGAATGTATTTAGTTACCCTTTTGTGCTTTCTACCATCCATCCTTCTTTGCAACAGATGGCTGCGGGAAATTCCAAATTGTTACCTTTAGCCATTCTGGAAATGAGTATCTGTTATTATAATTAATAAATGCTCAAATATTATAACATATGAGTGTTTATTATTATCTCATATACACAGGAAAATTCATCTTTTGGAGGCTCTTGTAGTGGAAAAGATTATGTCTAAATGATCATGGATTTCTGCTATGAAATCCACAATGCTCTGTAGAAACTACTGGGAGCAGCCAATTCAAATTTGGAAATCAATAGTACTGTATACTGAGACTATTTTGTTCTAAGATCACCATTATGCTCAATTACTTTGTCAGTTCCCTAGGAGATGCATCTTTCAAAGGGCATTTACTTATGGTATTCAAATTGATAAATGAGTTAATAGGAGAATGATGTATTGCTAGTTATTAGGAGATAACCATTTAGTCACTAACTTGCAATGAGATCCTAGGCAATTTGCAAATTCCTGAACCTCAGTTTTTCTAAAGTGAACATATATTTGCTAATATCTCTTCCAGATTTTATATTCAAATTCTGATTACACAGTAACCAAAAGCAAACTGATCTACTAAGAGAGGTTCTGTAGAAGAAGACTTAGAAAGTAAGGATAAAGCGGAGTTTATCCATCTTATGATATGAGAATATGATTGTTCTCCAATATCTGAATAATCTTCCAAAAGATCTGAGAAGTTCAACATTATTTTTATCTTTGTTATAACTTTGTTTCTCCAAGTGTCACATTCAACTACATTTCATATTTGAAATCATTAAAATGTGAAGGTAACATTACAGGAAAAATTATGGAAAAGTTGGAAATAAGGTAGAATGAAGAGAATATTTCTTAATATTATGATAAAGTACTTTCTAATAATCCACTTTATTAATTATTTTTACTCTCTTGAGGATATGTAACTTTGTGTGACATACTATCCATAAGTGTTTCAGTCCTAAGCATTTTACAACCCTATAAAATCAGGAGTTAATTTATATAAAACTGATAAGGGGTGATCTTTTTCCCTTGCCTGGTTAAAGAAAGTAACCCCAATGTTTACAGCTACCTTGTCCTTTGGACATAAACCTTATTCTATCATTGCTTTCCTCGCTGAGTATAAATCCCAGCTCCTCATAGCATCTTCAAATCAATTCTCATCATTGTGCTTGTTACCTCACTAATAAATTAAATAAAAATTTAACCCATGTAGGTCATCTGTTTGAATGTGACCATTTTTTAAATTTGTTTTAATTGATGAGTGGGAGAGAGAGAGAAAAAGAGACATTACTTCATTTTTGCACTTTTTTATGCATTCATTGGTTATTTCTTACACATGCCCTGACCAGGGATCACACCTTAACCCAGGCATTGGCTGATTGTGATGATGCTTTAATCAACTGAACTAGCCAGCCAAGGCCTTTAAGAGTTTGACAACTCCTTTTCAGAAGTGAGATTCTCCTGCAAAGACTAACTCTTTTCTATGAGGAAACACTAACAAAGCCCTCCCCCCCAGGCCACTTCCTTACATTCTTGAAGTTCCACCTTGTTAAAATAAGTTTCATAGATGCCACTAATCAAATTTCCATGCAATTTGGTTTCTCACTGTATTCACTTCTCTAGCTCAGAGCCTACCTCTAAGTGAAAGTCTTTTAATTTCTGCCAGAATTCGCTGTTCCTTCTCCCCTTAGCTTAAACTGGAACAAAGAGCAAATCTTGTCGATTCACTCATTATAATTGTATCTCTTTTCATTTTTTGTTTAACAGAAAACACCTTGTCTCCTTAATGGTAAAGGATAAAGTGACAGAAAATAAATGAGTTTCTAAATTTAAAGCAAGCATTTTGTTGCCAAAGCAACCAGAATCTAAATTATATAATGCAGATAATCTCCCATCATAAGAACACAACCAAATATATGCTGAAAATGCATTGATCTTAGAAATTATATTACTGAAATTTTAAAAATGACATTTTATAATTTACTGAAAAATACAGTGACATCTTAAAGTGACAACCTGTACCTATTTTTACCTTCATGAAAATTAAAACAGCTTTTTTACGACATGCTTTTAGACACAGAAGAGGTAAATACAAAAACAAAGGGGACTCCAGGAGGAAGCCACACATACTTCAAGATGAGCCACGTATATCACATGGCAAAAGTTGCTGTGGTGACTCCTAGAGTCACTGACAGGAAAGCTGACTCTGGCCTTCATTTAATTTTAAAGTTCAGATACATGAAACACAATAGCTGTGATAAAATTACTGTAAGTATATTCATAAAGGCATAAATATAGTATTAAAACTATAAAGAACTAGCAATGACATTTTCAATCAAGATTTATCTAACACTTGTTAAAACTTGTTTGTGTGATTTGGGTTTATTTTTATTATTAGTTGTTAAATTTTTAGGTTTTTTTCTTCAATATCTCTAACTATATTTTAAAGTCCTCTCAGTTCCTTTTTCATTTTCATATTAAATCCAATGGACAAACTCAAGTTCACAGTTACAGAATAACTGGACTGAGGGTTACACATACAATTCTCTAATAATCTTGTGAAATTGTAAGGATCTAAATGTATTAGTTACTTTTTTCAACTACTTTGAAATATTTTCTCCTTTCTCAAATTTCTTTAACAGTACATTTGTTGAGATGGATGACTGGGCATTAGGACAGTTTAGAAATTTTTCAAGATCAAAAGCAAGATTAAAGTCAAACATCAATTTGTACTTGATATCAATTACATACTATTCATGCATCATTTTCAGGGAAAAGGGTGGTTCCTGATACTACAGAAGGTATTTTGTTTAATTTTGTTTCTTTTTAAATGATATACTATGTTAAAAAGCACTATATTGCAGCTACATAGTAAAATGTTCCACACTGCTTGACTTCTTGTAAATATTCTGAGGCTTCCACTTGGGAAGTGAAAGATACTAAACACATGTAAGTAGAACAAAAACAATGTAAATCTCTTCCTCTTCTTCCTCATTTTCCTTCATAAGTAACTTAAAGCCAGCCACTAGATGGCCACTAGATGGGGCCAGGTAAAGTAGTTGCTCATGGGGTGGGGTGGGCAGCGGGGAGAGACATGGTCACAGTGAATTCAAGTAGGGTTTACAGCTCCAGTCAGAGGCTCAGAGGACACTGCCAGGGCCCAGATGGGCAAAGAAAGGCTTCTGCATAGGACAGTGGTCGGGTACTGCATTTAAGAGCTTAAGCAGGCTGAGGAGAATATCCAAAAAAGTCTTGAGGTGTCAGAGCCAAAACATGGTGAGAAAGGCATTTATTTAAAGTGGGAGGGGTGAGCTGGTGGTGAGAGTCAGGGTCCCAGCTGGTTGGGGTGGCCTCCACGAAGGGGCCCCTCTGGAGGCAGAGTCGGGTGGAGAGGGGTTCTGGCCACATGAAGGTATAGTGGTGGATACCAGAGACAGGTTACATACGAGGTTGATCAAATTCGTCAGCATATTAAACATATTGGAAGCAAGGTTCTCTTTGTTGGAAAAGACAGTTACAAATACAGAAAAGGAGATACTTAGAATAAAAACTCTTAGTGTAAAATTGGAATTGGAGATATTGGTGAGAACTTGGGGCTTTTAATATACAGTAATAAAGAGAAATATAGATTTAAATGTGTGTATGTATGTTTGTATGTATATGTGTATGTGTATATATGTATGTATGTGTGTTTATTTTTCCCTATCTAGCTCTGTCAGCAATGACACCCCAAAAGCAATAAATCCCTTGATATTTAAGTGCCATTTTCAACTAAAAGCAATGAGGGATCCTCAGGAAAAAGATTGGCCCCAAAGTTGAAGTATGGCAAGTATAAAAGTACAAAACAGTTACTGTGTTGTACCAAAAAGCAGGAAAGTGCTCCAAAAATTATGGGGACATGACAAAAGTACCAAAAAAAATCTGATTTGAAGGTGCTTCCACTGGCCAAATTGGGTCAATTTTTATCGCAAAATATATTATGATAACAGATTATAAACCAGTGGATAAAAATAGGAAATCATTTACCCATATTGATACATACAAATAAATGGAGAGCTTGATGAGAAGATGCATACACATATACCTATGTATGTGAATATATATATCATACACATATACCATATATACAGGGTAGAGCAAAAGTAGGTTTACAATAATGTGTACTCAAAACACAGTTTATTCTTTTATTATTTACTAATTTTTATATTATTTTCCACATAAACAGCTATAAGCCTACTTTCGCCCCATCCTGAATGGCTTCAAAGTACCTCACTACAAAATACATATTAATTGCAAAGAAGGGGGCTGATTTTACAGAGGAGAAAGCTGGCAGATGCCACTGTGAGCAAATGATTAAACTGAATGTAATCAGTGGTGGGACAAAATGAAATTGTGCACCCTTGATAGATGCAATGACAAAAATACAGTATCACATCTAAAATGTTCCTGCCAAATGTATAACCTGCATTAATTATGATGCAGAGTCAGACAAACCCAAATTGCAGGACATCATACAAAATAACTGGTTGTACACTTCAAAAGTACAAAGGTCACAATGCAATATAAAGATGATATATCACAGAATTATACACTTGATTCTGGACTGCATCATTTTGTTATAAAGGATATTGTTGGGATGATTACTGAAAATTGAACAGGGTCTGAAAATTAGGTGGTATCATGTAACAACACTATTATTCTGATTTTGATGGTTTTATTGCAATATGAGGGAACATGTCTTTGCAAAATACACACCTAACTATTTGGGAAGGATAAAACATCATGTTAGCAGCTTCACTCAAACATTCCAGGAAAAGGAAGTTTCTTATACTTGTAACTTTTTTAAAAGTTTGAGATTTTCAAAATACAAACACTGTATTTTTAAAATTTCAAAATGAAACAGAGCAAGTACAGTCCCCTCCTTCCTTAAATTCTCTCCTCATCCTACCCCATCATCAAAATTATGACACTATGAAAGTGATATAGCTTAGCTTCATGACAGGAAACATGCTTTCATTACCTAGGGATGAGAGTGAAATTTAAGACCTTGAGTCACTTTCTTTTATAACACCGAAAAAAGGAAAGGTAAACTATAATATTATTGTCATGTGTTCTCTTGAAGCTCTTAGAAAAATGTTTAAGAAAAATGGAAACCACTGAAACAAAATAAAGTACAGAGTTTCATGGTAGAAAATGTGTACCAGTGGAGTGCTATGTTTTTATTGTTATAAATAGAAGTTCAATATAATTGATTTTCCTGCAATATTTTGACAAACTTTTTTAACGGATAAATACTATGCCAGAACCAAAATGTTTTGAACAGACACTAGTTTCTATGGAATCTAGGTAACTCTTCTAGTCACTTACATGACATGTTAAAAAGGTTTGATTCATATTTGTAAAGATAGGTTTATAATGATGAAATGGATTTAAGACCCAAACATAATTATAATTACATGCAACTCAAAAGTTGCATTAAGATTAATTTCATAAAGTCAACTTAATATTAGGTTAATTAGATAATTTATTGTGTTGATCAGCTTATGCTATATTATTTCTCATTAGAAAGTTGACTTTTTATATCCTGTTGGGTCCATATATCTATTTTTAATGTTCAGTAACTGAAACTGCTATGTATAATCTTTTAAGATGACAGTTTCATTTAATAA
The DNA here is from genome assembly GCA_004026545.1 of Mormoops blainvillei. NCBI lineage: Eukaryota > Metazoa > Chordata > Mammalia > Chiroptera > Mormoopidae > Mormoops > Mormoops blainvillei. Next base: position 114,354 of record PVJD01004204.1, on the reverse strand, counting down.
ATTAAAAATCTTTTTTATGCACTTGACTATGTGTTTTTAATAGTTTTACTTTAGAGGAAAATGCTACAATATGCCAAACCTCAAATTTTATTATAACGTACATTTTCTCCATGCTTAGAAATAGCATGACTTTTAAGTTCAATTTCGCCTTTCAACACAATTGCAAGGTAAAAACTCCATAGAACACTGAGGTGGGTCAATTCAGTTCAATATGTGGGATGGAAATATGAGCCCTGTTCGCAGCCTTTACTTCTGATAAGAGACACACACATGCAAGTAAAAATATAATGTGTAAATAAATACTGTTATACTGTTATATAAAGAGGGTGAACAATGTTGTCACATGTTCCAGAATATAGTCTTTTTTAAGGCTCAGTAGTATCCCATATACTGTATGGGATACAAAATGTATATACTACATTTTGGAAGAACCTTGAGAACATTTTTTGAAGTGAAATAGTCACTCACAAAATGACAAGTATTGCATGACTCCACTTATATTAGGTATGTGAAATAGCAAAATCACAGAATCAAAGAGAGAAATGGGGATTGACAGGGGCTGGGGGGTGAGGGAAAATTAGATAGTTACTAATCAACAGGAATAAAATTTCACAGTTAAGATGAATAAATTCTAGAGATCTGATGTATAACATTGTAGTTATAGTCCACAATAACCTATTATACAGTCAAAAATTTGTTAAGAGGGTATATCTCCTGTTAAGTGTTCTTACCACAATGAAATAATTTTTTAAGAGAGTGAATACAGTAATCTAGATTGTAGGTCCTTGCTTTTCATCACTTTGGATACTTCTTGCCAGTCCCTTCCAGCCTGCAAAGCTTCTTTCAAGAAATCAGCTGACAACCTTACGGGAACTCCTTTGTAAGTAACCCTCTGCTTTTCCCTTGCTGCTTTTAAGATTCTCTATTTATCTTTAACCTTTGGCATTTTAATTATGATGTGTCTGAGTGTGTTTCTCTTTGGGTCCAACTTGTTTGGGATTCTCTGTGCTTCCTGGACTTGTATGTCTATTTCCTTTGACAAATTAGGGAAGTTTTCTTTCATTATTTTGAAGGGCAGTTAAAGTGCTTCCCAAACAAGGTAAAACTAAAGAAGTTCATCATCACCAAGGCATTATTGTATGAAATGTTAAAGGGAATTATATAAAAAGGAAGATCAAAACCATGAACATTAAAATGGCAATAAATTCACAACTATTAACAATTGAATCTAAAAAACAAACAGCAAACAAGCAGAACAGGAACAGAACCATAGACATGGAGATCATTTGGAGGGTTATCATCTGGGAAGAGGAAGGGGAAGAATGGGGGAAAAGGTGCAGGGATTAAGGAGTACAAATTGGTAAGTACAAAATAGACAGGTGGGATGTTTAGAACAGTATAGGAAATGGAATAGCCAAAAAACTTATATGCATGACCTATAGACATAAACTAAGGGGTGGATTGCTGGAGGGAATTGGGGTACCAGGTGGAGGAGGGCAAAGGGGAAGAAACTAGAACTACTGTAATAGCATAACCAATAAAATATATTTTAAAAAATAAAACATAAAAAAGAAGGTGAGTAATGAGCATTGTGCTAATACTACAGGTGTTTTTCCAAACAGAACTTACTAATTGGTATGAGCAAGGTTGATCATCTTTGCTATTCTTCTGGTTAAAAAAAGTCAAATTTGTTTTAAACCACCCGATGATAGTATCCAGATACATGTGCATGTATATGCACCCATATGTGTGTGTTAGAGGGCAGAGGAAAGGGTTATTCTTCAAACACAGTATTTCAAAAATGATTTTGTTTGTTAAAACATCAAAGCTTCACTTTTCTGCTTAGTGTAAACTGATACTTGACAATTCATTTACCTGTTCTGCTTCTTAAAGGACAGTAACTGTTCTCTGTTAGGAAGAGAGTATCTGGACAAGAACTTGGTTAATCCCTTCACCTTTTTCACTCAGCACTGCTCCCCCTCACCCCCACCAAAAATAAACCCCCATAGACACAAACAACAGTTTGGTGACTACCAGAGAGAAAGCGGGTACAGGGGTGGTAGAAGAAAGTAAAGGGGGGATAAATGATGATGGAAAGAGACTTGACTTGGGGTGGTGAACACACAATACAATATACAGATGATTTATTATAACATTGTATAACTAAAACCTATACAATTTCATTAACCAATGTCATCCCAATAAATTCAATAAAAATAATAACAGTCATAAAAAGAATTTAGGAGTAAAGAAGGAATTGCTGAAACTGTAAGTTTATAAGCACAGTAATAGTACACAAAAGCAGTCACCTTCTTGGTGAGCTGAGATTAACACAAATGTAAAAGAATCACCTCTTGCCAACTTTATCCAGAGATCCCAGCCATGAGGTATGATGGAATAAATTTAAAAGTCCAGATGATGCAGAAGATACTTGGAAAGATAGGTCAGAGCATTCAGTTAGCTTTCAAGTTTATTTATCACATGTGGGTGACCATTCAGTTTAAATGAAAGCAGAGAAGCACAGTTCATCTACAAATACGTCCCAAAAAATATTTGGTGTGGTTTAAGAAAATATCGTTTTTTCTTTGACTAAACCGATTTGCGTGGCATGCTTGAAAAGAAGTATTCAGTTGTCTTAATATAATAGCAGCAAGTCAGATTTTAGGTCATTTAACATTGAGTTCACAGAGGACAGTACAACATCTGAATCTTAATGTTTAAATGGCAGGCATAAAAATACACACCAGAAGATAGCAAAAGAAACTACAGGTCTAATTACTCTTGTAGAAAATCTCCTATATAAAAGAGATGAGAATAAACTAAACTCAACTGTGTAGAAAAATTTTCCTAAAACTAGTGGTAAAACACAATATTACATGTTGTAAAAATAAGCCATGACTTCTAGATACTCCCTAACACAACAAATAATTTTTCGAAGTTCTTGGTAAGATTTTTTGAGGTTGATTTCCAGATTAGTGAGAAAATAAAATTATCCACAGTTTATTAAAAAAGAGAAATGAGCCTCAAAAAACATGTTGCATTGAATAGGGATTGAAATAAAAGAAATAAAGAAAGAAAATTAGTCTTTTTGATAAATTGGATCAATAAAGCAATCCACAAGGAATAATTCAAACCTAAAAAATATATATTTTTAATTGAATTTATTCAGATGACATTGGTTCACAAAACCATACAGGTTTCAAGTGTATAATTCACCAAAACATCATCTGCACACTGTGTCGTGCACCCATTGCCTCAAACAAAGTCTCTTTTCATCCCCATTTTCCCCCCTTGGCCCACCTCAACCTACCCACACCACCTTTCCCTCTGGCTATCACCACACTGTCTGTGTCTATGTCTTCTTTGTATATGTTTTTTGTTTAATCCCATTGCCTTCTTTCATCCAGCCACCCGACACCACTCCCCTCTGACAGCTGTCAGTCTGTTCCATTTATTCATGCCTCTGTTTCTATTTTGTTCATCAGTTTATATTGCTTATTAGATTCCACATATAAATGAGATCACATGGTATATGTCCTATACTTAGCATAACAATCTCCAGGTCCATCCATGCTATCACAAAAGGTAAGATTTAATTTTTTTTTTTTTTTAAGCTGAGTAACATTCCACTTTGTAATGTACCACAGTTTATTTATCTACTCATCTCCTGATGGGCACTTGGGCTGTTTCCAGGTTTTGGCTATTGTAAATAAAGCCGCAATGAATACAGTGGTGTATTATTCTTTTGAATTAGTGTTTCAGGTTTCTTAAGATATATTCCCAGAAGTGAGATCACTGGGTCAAAAAGGCAGATCCATTTTTAATTTTTTGAGAAAACTTCATACTGTTTTTCGCGGTGGCTGCACCAGTCTGCATTCCCACCAACAGTGCACTAGGATTCCCTTTTCTCCACATTGTCTCCAACACGTGTTGATTTATTGATGATAGACATTCTGACAGGTTTGAGGTCATATATCATTATTGTTTCAAATTTCCACCTCTCTGATAATTAGTGACATTGAGCATTTTTTCATATGTTATTGGCCATATGTATATCCTCTTTAGAGAAGTATCTATTCAGTTCCTTTGCCCATTCTTTAATTGGGCTGTTTGTCTTCTGGTATTGAGTTGCATAAGTTTTCTATGTACTTTGTGAAAATTAACCCCTTATCAGCTGTGTCATTTGCAGATATGTTCTCCCACGTAGTTGGTTCCCTTTTCATTTTGTTAATGGTTTCTTTGTTTGGTTGTTCATTTCTTATGTATTAAAGTTTCAGCCCCATGAATTAAAGAAAAATAAGCCCCCTTTATACTCACTTTAAAATATAGACCAGTATAAAGAAAACAGTAAAATAATTGTTCAAATGTAAAAGGAATACAGATTAAAATAAGTATATAATAAAGAAAAACCAATTAAAAATGAAAACAAAAACATCGATCATCTTCTAACCACTTTAACAAAAATACTCATTAATAATATGTTACTTTGAAGTCATTTCCAATGCCTATGCTATTTAATTAAATATACTATATGGTACAAATATACTTTTATGTCCTGCATCACTGAAGATTTTAAGCAAATTTTTATACTTTTATCATTAACTTGTTTAATGACTACCTAATATTCAAGAGACATGTGTTTAATTGACCATATTGCTATCAATGGACATTTAAGTTAAGGAACATATTTTAAATCTGAAAAAAGACCAGGAAAATTGGGTTTCCCAAGCAAATATTACACTGACAATGTTAAAATGTCCCACATATGACTAGATAGATAGATGATAGATAGATAGATAGATAGATAGATAGATAGATAGATGATAGATAGATAGATAGATAGATAGATAGATAGATAAATGATAGATAGATCATAGATGATAGATAGATAGATAAATGTATTTGTGGAAATATTTGACTTTGTTTATTTTATAATGTTTCACTTGATCAATACGTACTTACAATCTACTGCACTCCACGGCATTTTTCTAACCCGGGCATGTATTTCGAACACTTGGAGAGGGGACTGGAGCATACTTTAGGCACAAATAAGCACAGGTCCATTAGATATGAAGGTGAGCTTATTATTATGACTCAAGGTTATGACAAAAACCGGTAACATCATACAAATTCACTGTGTAATGAGAACAATTCAAAGTACAATATAAATATCTCTCACATTTTAGACATGTAGATAGAAGATTAAGAACAACATTGAGAAGAGGTCTAAAACCTGGTAATAATTTTCTACTTTTTAATTCACTAACTATCCAGAGACCATTTGAATTCTCTGAACCACAGCTCTTGCATATCAAAAATAAAAACAGTAATAGCTGTAAGTGTAAAAAGAAACAAAATCCAAATAATGTATGTGCAGTCATAAAGTAATTTGTTATAGTTGCTTAATGAAAATCTAAGCTCAAATATGCTTTCCACATAGCAATATAAGATTTTCGAAAGAATGATTAGATTATTACACTAGGCCTATGTATGAAATTCTACTCAGAATCTAATTTTTTAGAACTTTTTATACAGGATCATAACTCCAGTTTTGGAACTGTGCAAATATACCCTTCAGTTCTCTATATTGGGGTTGAGGGGAAGCTTCTAATAGCAATTAATCTCTCTTTTTAATCATCTCTGCTTTTAAAAATCTATGTCAAATTCAGTTTTTTAGTTCATCATAAAAGTTGTGCTTTTAGAAGGTTTAATTGTAATTAAATGATTTTATCCTTATCAGAGTCTTCTTTTTATATTGAAACTGCAAGTATTATCTTTTTAAAATTATTTTGCTCATAATTACTGGGTAATTATGAATTAAATTAATAAATATTATCTTTTCAGATAGATTATCACATGTAAGAGCATGAATGAATAAGCAAGTATGACCACTAGGTTTTGTCATTCATCAGTCTCTTTGGAAAACATTAGCTCCTTATGTATAATACTATATTTATATTATAGCTTATTTTGTGTCTGTTTCCTTTATTCACATCTTAACCTCTTACAAACCAGGTTTGTGCAAATAAAACCACTATATTTTTTCCTGAATGCTTCCCTTAATAGTTACTAAAAATTTTCAGTAAATCAAAATAAATACATAAGTAAATAAATAATTATAAAAGATCACAAGAGTAATAATAAATACATATTCCATTCAAAATAGTGGCCTTGCAGTGAAAGTAAAATGGAAAATATGACCACCATCTGTACTTACCTTAAAATTATAAACATCTCATGATGCAGAATATAATTCCAGTATTGAAGTATATGTAGTTGTAAAGCATGGTCCCTAAATGCTAAGTGATAGCTGTGGTAGGGTTACATATTCACCAATCATTTAAATGTCTTTCTGGGCAGAAGATAAGACTACATTTTCCAAACCCTACTTGCATATAAGTAGGACCACGTGACTGAGTTCTGGAAATGCAATGTGAATGGAAGGGATGAAGGTCAATTTCAGGCCTGACCCACAAAGCATCCCCATCCCCTAGATGTTCTGTGCTCTCTTGCTTCTGCCATTCTTCCAAAAGGACAATGTCAGAGTGGCATAGAGGCCACAAAATAGTGAGATGGTATGGCCACAATATGAAAGCAACCTGAGGTACCTGAATGGCACTTAGAATAGAGCTACCAACCCAACACTGTACTGTAATGTGAGCAAAATATAAATTTTTATTGCATTAAGGCACTGAGATTTTAAGGCCATTTATTACAGCCTGTTCTAACAAAAGAATAGATAGCCTAGTCTAACGAAAACTAAATAAAACTGGTCAACTAAATAAAATGAAGCTCTCCCTAAGAACCAAGCAAATGTTTCAACATTGAAAGAAACTAAATCAATGGTACATTCTCTCCTGTGGGACTTTAAAAGATAGCTTTTACTTTTTTCCTTACTACCCAAATTTACAACCTAGTACTTTTGTAAGATATAACTCCACTGTGCTAAAAGAAAGAAGATAAAGGTTTTCACCCCTACACTGTCATTTATTTGGTCCTCAGTTTCCTCACCTATTAAAATAAAAATGTTATACAAGATAATCTCTAATGTTTATTCTAAAATAAGTCTATAAATCTAATATATATCATGATAATCTACATTTTCTATAAATAATGGGATTTATAAAAATCCAATAAATCAAGAAATTTGCAGAAACTTATCAAGAAAAATAAGCCAAGTTACAATTTATGTTTTAAAACAATTTTATGAAGCTACTAAAAATATGGGTGTCATTGAAGATTTAAGAAAGCTTATACTACATACAAATTTGTTTTTATATGCAGAATTTTTAAAGTATATTTTATTGATTATGCTGTTACAGTTTTTCTATTTTTTCCCTCCCCTTTCTCCCTCTCTGCCCTGCACCACCCCCCTTTCTCCAGCATTACACCCTCTTTAGTTCATGTCCATGGGTCATATATGTAAGTTCTTCAGCTTTTCCATTTCCTATACTATTCTTAATCTTTCCCTGTCTATTTTGTGCCTACTAGTTATGCTTCTTATTCCCTGTACCTTTTTCCCCCATTTTCCCCCCAGTCCCTCCCTGCTGATAACCCTCCATGTGATCTCCATTTCTGTGATTCTGTTCCTGTTCCAGCAGTTTGCTTAGTTTTTTTTTTTTTGGAGGGGGAGAGGTTTAGGTTCAGTGTGTTGATACCTGTGACTTCGTTGTCATTTTACTGTTCATATTTTTGATCATCTTATTTTTCTTAGATAAGTCCTTTTAACATTTCATATAAGAGCTTGGTGATGATGAACTCTTCTAGTTTTACCTTTGGAAAGCACTTTATCTACCCTTCCATTTTAAATGATAGCGTTGCTGGAGGGAGTAATCTAAGATGTAGGTCCTTGTCTTCCATGACTTTGAACACTTCTCTCCAGGCCCTTCTTGCCTGTAAGATTTCTTTGGAGAAATCAGCTGATAGTCTTATGGGAACTCCTTTGTATGTAACTCTCTCCTTTTCTCTTGCTGCTTTGAAGATTCTCTCCTTATCTTTAACCTTGGGTCATTTAATTATGATGTGCCTCGGTGTGTTTCTGCTTGGATCCAACTTCTTTTGGACTTTCTGAGCTTCCTGGACTTGCATGTCTATTTCCCTCACCAGATTGGGGAAGTTGTCCATTATTTTTCCAAATAAATTTTCAATTTCTTGCTCTTCCTCTTCTTCTGGCACCCCTATGATTTGTGTATTAGAAAGTTTAAAGTTGTCCCAGAGGTTCCTCAGCCTCTCCTCATGTTTTTGAATTCTTGTTTCTTCATTCTGTTCTGGTTGAATGTTTATTTCTTCCATCTTTCCCAAATTGTTGATTTGACTCCCGGTTTCCTTCCCTTCACTGTTGGTTCCCTGTATATTTTCCTTTATTTCACTTTGTATAGCTTTCACTCCCTCTATTTTGTGACCATACTCAATCACTTCTGTGAGCATCCTGATTACTAGTGTTTTGAACTCTGCATCTGATAGGTTGGCTATCTCCTAGTCACTAGTTCATCTTCTGGAGTTTTGATCTGTTCTTTTATTTAGGCCATATTTCTTTGTCTCAGAGCACCTGTTATATTGGAATTGGGGGGGTGAGGCCTTAGGTATTTGCCAGGGCAGGGCAACGCACTTCACTGTTGTACTGTGGTGCTATATGTGGGAGAAGGGTCAGAGAAGGAACAATGTCACTTGCTTGGCTCTCGCCCAAACTTCAATCACTTCCTTCACTTCCCACAAGTGGATCATGCCTCATCAGGTGCTGATTCCTAGGTAGGTGGGCTTGTGTACATTCTAGGATCTTGTGGGTCCCTCCAATGGACTCTCCTATGAGACTGGGAGTTCTTCCCCCTGCCAGAATGCCCACTCTGGTTTTTATAGCCAGAGGTTTTGAGGTTTTATTTTTCCATACTGGAACCCTGAGTTGTGCAGTCTGTCTCGGTCCCCGGTTGATCCTTCTGGTTTACCCACACGCAAATGTGAGATATCCCAGTCTGCCGGTCGCCACCTCACCCACTCCTGTCCACCAGCTGCTGCCCCGTAGTGTGTCCTTGCTGCTCTGACTTCCCATCTCACCCCTCCTACCAGTCCGGATGGATGTTTCTTTGACTCCTTGGTTGTCAGACTCCCATACAGTTTGATTTTCTGATAGTTCTGGTTGTTTTTTGTTTTCAAATTGCTTATTGTCCTTCTTTTGGTTGTGTGAGGAAGGAAAGCATATTTACTTAGGCCTCCATCTTGGCCGGAAGCTCTACATACAAATTTTGAACACAAACTTGCTGTGGAAACAAACATAGGCTCTCTCCAAAAGCAGGCAGAGTATTAAAATATACTCATTCAGTATATTCTCTAATATAATCTATACCACAGAAATCATAGAAAATATATATTGCAGCAGGAAAAAGGAAACAATTTAATATGGTTAAGGCTAGACTGTGGGTATCTGAAAACTGAGTTTTACTCTCTCAGCTCTACTCTAACCAGTGTCACACTTAGGCCAACCTCCTTTACTTCACTTCACCTTAGTGTCCACAACTTTAAACTGAACCTATTAATAAAGCTGCTTCATCGGATGGTCGTTATGTATATTAAATAAGTGAACACATGTAAAGTACTTGGAATAATGCCCGCAAACAGTTGGTGCAGTGTAAGTTTGCTATTATTATGCATTGAATTTATATCAAAAGTAATTCCTTCCTAACCAATTCAAATAACTGATATACAACATAGTTGTTAAATTAAAAAGATTTTTTAAAATTTGATTTAATGTTATTTTCCAGTGCTATCAAAAGCTGCAAATTATGCATCATACAACACTAGTTTTTCCTTTTCAACTGATTCCTTGTAAATCTCTCTGAGTATATTAGAAACATTAGGCTGATTCAAATAAAGATTCATTAACAATTTTATGTTTTGGCATAAAGCAGTTTTATTAGTATGAATATTTCTAAGAAGAGAAAAAAGGCAACAATTTCAACTTATAGTCTGATAGAGTGCAGCAATACTTTCTGGGAAAGACCAAGACATTTGTATAGGTCACAGTTTATATGATTTTACCTAATTATTAATTTAAAACAATTTATGTTAAGAACTAAGCCCATATGCAATGAAAGTGAACAATTTTTAGTATGAAATAAAAACAATGTGTGTAAATAAACATAATACCAAGAAACCTGAAGTTGTAAGAAAGTTTAATAAAATAAATTAGGAAGAAGTTAGTTACAGCTGCTTTGAAAAGTGAGGTTCAAAAAGAAGAAAAGAAAATTTGCAGAACCCTAAATTTAAGTAGAAGCTTCACACTAGAGTAATGTTGGCACATAAACATTTGGATGCCCTGAGTTTTGAAAGAAGGAAGAGAGGGATCAAAATGCTTACTTTATGTGAGAAACCCAAAAGGCCACATATTCAGCAAAAGGATAGAGAAAAATAAATGTATCAGCAAGCAAAGGACAAAGAGTAAGTTTGTCTGTCAGAGCCAGTGTGCTCTGAGTGACAAGAGAAGAATGTGGGAGAAGAAAAGTAAAAAGAGAAAGAAGGAATTAAAAAAGAAAGGGAAAGAAAAAGAGGGAGGGAGGGAGAGAAAAAGACAGTGATACTGTAGGAAATTCATAATCAGAGGTATCCTCATATGGGTTTGCAGGTTCAGATTTATATGCTAACCTTGTCCTACAAACCCTAAGCTGAGAAATTATCATTAACATATTCCTTCAGAAGATATACAGATATCCAACAGGTACATGAAAAGGTGACCAATCTCACAAATCATCAGGGAAATGCAAATTAAAACCACCATGAGATATCACCTCACACCTGTTATCAAAAAGACAGGAAATAATGCATTGATGAAGATGTGGAGAAAAGAAAACATTTGTGCACTGTTGGTGGAAATGTAAGTTGATGCAGCCATTTTTGAAAACAGTAGGGAAAATCCACATATATGCATAGCCCATGCAAACAGAAAACAGTGTGGTGAAGGCCAAGGGGTAGGGCAGGGACTGGGTGGAGGTGGACAAGGCAGGGGGACATAGGGGACATTTATAGTGGTGTTAACAATAAAAATATTTTTTTAAGATTTTATTTATTTATTTATTTGGAGAGAGGAAAAGGGAAGGAGAAAGAGAGGGAGAGAAACATCAATGTGTGGTTGCCTCTCACACGCTCCCCACTGGGGACCTGGACTGCAACCCAGGCATGTGCCATGACTGGTTATCACACTGGCAACCCTTTGGTTCTCAGGTCGGCACTCAGTCCACTGAGCCACACCAGCCAGGGGTAAAAGTATTACTAAATGGTTAAAAATAGAACTAGCATATGATTTGGCAATTAGACCTCTGGGTATTTATATGAAGGGAATGAAAACAATTTGAAAAGATGTGTGCACCTTCATGTTCACTGCAACATTATTTACAATAGCCATGATATGGAAACAGCTTAAGTGTCGGCCAATAGATGAACGGGTAAAGAAAATGTGGTATGTATGCAATGGAATGCTATTGTCATAAAAAAAGGAAATCTTGCCATTTGCAGCAACATGGATGGACCCTGAAGACATTATGCTAAGAAATAAGTCAGACAGAGAGAAAGACAAATGCTATGTGATCTCATTTATATGTGGAATCTAAAAACAAACAAATACCACCCAGACTGACAGATACAGAGAACAGATTGGGGTTTGCCAACCGGGGGTTAGGGTGTGAGCAACATGGGCAAAGGGGATCACAAGGGACAAACTTCCAGGGGATGTAATGTACAACATGATGACTATTAATAATACTGTATATTGTCTATTTGAAAGTTGCTAAGAGAGTAGATCTTAAAAGTTCTCAACACCGGAAAAGAAATATAATTATGTGTGGTGAGGGATGTCAGTAAGACTTATTTGGTAAGCATTTCACAACATATACAAATATTGAATCATTATGTTGTACACCTAACATTAATATTGTGTTAATGACAATTCTGTCTTAATAAAAATAACACTGATAATGTTGCCCTGAATATTAACATTTTTGAGGTCTTAGAGAAAGCAAAATCTCTCTGGAAAATACAAGAATAATTTAATGTTAGAAAGTTGATTACTGTAAATCACCAAGTTGACAAGTTAAATGAAGAAAAATATATACCTCGATTAATGAGAAAATGCATTTAATAAAAATCCTGCATTCATTCATGAAAAAATCTTTTAAATTATAAAAAGAAGAAAACTTTCTTAACCTGATAAGGGTTACTTTGGAAAAGGTAATTGCAAACAGTATTTATAATGAAGCTCTAGAAGTATTTACATTAAAGTCAGGGATAAGACAAAGTTCCTACTAAATTCTGATTTTTCTACTCATATTTTATCAAAAGTTGTCTTGGCCTGTATGACAAGACAAAAAATTAATCAAAGTTATAAGGATTAAGAGAAAAAATTAAAATACCAATATACAAGTACTATAAATTGTCAATATCCTACTAGCCCAAGAAAATCAACAAGTAAATTGCAAACATATTCCTACACTACAAAAAATGTTAAAAAATAAAATTTTAAAGGAAAGTTTTTAAATTTATGTTGTTTTGGAATAAATTTAACATAGGATATGTAAGCATTAATGGAGAAAATTACACAACCATTGACATTAAGCACTTACATAAATAGAGATCTACTGTATTCACAGTTGCAAAGTTTGAATGTATGAAGCCGTTCATTTTCCCTCAGATTTTTGTATAGACTCAAAGCAAGCCTAGTGAGTGCCCTGAAAGAATTTTTTGTTAAACTTGATAAAATTATTCTAAAAATTATAGGAGAAAAGCCAAGAACTAAGATGAATAGACAGTTCTGAAGAAAAATGTGATGTGAAGACTCACTGTACTTGGTAAAGAAAATAATGCTTTTAGAAACTGACACACATATACATGGAAACTGGATAGCATTTCACATCACCAAAGGTAGAATAAACTATTTAGTAAATTGTGCTGGAATAATTTATGCTATATATGGGAAAACATGAATATAATAGAATCCTTACCTCACAACATATATGGAAATTAATTCTTTGTTGGTTACAGATCTAAATAAAATTTTAATAATATTTTTTAAAAACTTTTATAACCCAAGGACAGGGAATGGCAATTTTATCCTGAAATAAAAATTAACTAAACAATTTACACTTGTAGTACAAAAATTTTAGAGTACAAAACTGTATCCAATGTAAATAAAGACTTTCATCAATGATTCTCAGACAAGTTCAAAAGCATGTGATAAGTTGCTTCTTGAATTTTCCAACAAGATCATATACTTTCTTGTATAGCTTTTGAGTTTCTTGAATATGACCATCTCCACAGTTATGTTACCAATTCTTGTGTACACATACATGCACCTATTTTGTCATATAAATGATAACTGAACATATATCCACTGTTCAGCATTTTACTTTTTTCACATTTATTAGAGATCATTTCAATATACAAAATAATTAAAATAATTCCTCATTAAAAAACACTGTACACTATGCATAATAGCAAAAATATGGAAACATGCTAAGTGGCCCTCAATGGATCAATGGATAAAAAAGAAAGATATGTGTGTATACATATATATATACACATATGCATATATACAGATATATGCGTATATACACATACATATATAAACACACACACACAGTGGAATCTTAGTCATGAGAAAGAAGGAAACCTGCCTTCCGCGACAACATGGGTGGACCTCGAGCCTATTCTGCAAAGTGAAATAAGTCAGAGATACAAACACTGAATGGTATCACTTCATATGTGAAATCTTAAACATTTTTTAAGTCAAACACATATAAACAGAGAGTAGAAAAGTGATTTTGAGGGGCTGGGAAGTGAAGAGGTTGAGGTTGATAAAAAGCTACAAACTTTCAACCACAAAACAAATTAAGTCCTGAAGATCTAATATAAAGCATAGTTAACAACACTGCACTATACAATTGAAATTGGGTAAGAGAGTAGAATGTAAGGTGTTCTCATCAAATTTACATATATATAATGAAATACATGTATACATATATAATACATATACACATATATACATATACACGTATATATATAAAGAGGGGGAGAAAGGTGAGAAATCTTTTCACAATGTGTATGTCTATGAAATCATTATGATATACACTTTAAATATCTAACAATTTTGTCATCTCTAAGTCAAAACTAAAACAAAAATTTATATAATGGAGTAGCATGGTTTATCAAAATGTATTTAAGCACTCCACTACAGAGGGAGTTCAGTCTCTTTCAGATCCTTTTGTACACATGCGAGCATAGATAAACCTTTGTAATAGTAATCTTGATAAATATTTCAAATTTACCTTTAGAAAGAATCTGTATCAATTTACACTTCCTATGCATAACATAGTAGCTTTTGGTTTCCAATAGTTTCATCAACTGGATACTATCAAACCATTTAATAAATGCCAATGGGTTCTCTTATTCCAATATTAATGAGGTTGAGCTTTTTTTTTTCATTTACTTAGGAACGCTTTGTGTTTTTATTTATACAAATTGTTTCTTTGCTCATTTTTCTGTGGTGTCATTTCTTATCAATGTGCAGAGATTCATTTTTATTGGGAAAATTAGTATACTGTGATGTTGCTATATGAATTGCAAGTATATTCCCTGTTTATTCTTGAATTTTGATTTATGATAACCGTCTTATGTTGAACTGTTATATTTTATTCAGTCTTATTTATCACTCTTTTATGCTTTCCAGGTTTTATGAGGTATTTTGAAAGGTATTTTTCATCTATTAATTTTTTTAAATTCCCATGGTTTGATCGAGTTTTTAGTGTTTTATTTTACTATTGACCTTTGATTAGTATTAATTTAATTTACTAAGGTATGGCTCCAAATTTTGCTTTTTTTCAGATGATTACCTAGTTGTCCCAAAACTTGTACTGAATATTACATTATTCTTTTTAACCTTGTTCATTTGAAATGTTGCTTTAATTATGAAATAATCATATGTATTTGATTCTATTTCTGCCCTTTTCATTTGATTCCTTTGATCTCTCTAGTCATGTGCTGGTACTACATTAACAGCTAGTAGAGATAGTTCCTTCTTTAAAACCTTTCTTTCCATTCTTTATTTTTTATTTTAAAATTAGTATCAGCTTCCCACATTATATTTTTTGTCTTCATTGCCTTGAACTTATACATAGCATAAACTATATAGATTACTTTTGGAGAATTAGAGCTTTATTATATTGGATATTCCTATTTTGACATTACATCAGTTCAATCATGTTGGCTCTATCTAGAGAATTTAAAACATCATCATCTGGATCCTACACACTTGTTATTCAATATGGTCCTATTTTATTTTTGCTATTGCTGAACTTATTGTAAATTAGTATTTTCTTCAATCTTATCTTATAATTAATTGATATATGCCTATATAAAAAATAAATTTTGTATGAAAATTATGTACCCAGGTATGTATTGTTTTGTTATTGTTGAAGTAGTTTTATATTGATGCTCTTGAGTTCCCCAAGTATAAAGTCATACCATCTGCAAATAACAATATTACATATACCTCTTTAAATTTTATAACTTCAATTCATTGCACATTTTAATTGTATTATCTACACTGATATTAGATAAACATGATAATAATACAGTTTTTTGTTATTCTCAATAGATGAGAATGTCTCTAGTATGTTCTTATTTAGAATACACATATAAATCTATATATTTAATGTGCTCTCTTTATAAATATTTAGCTATATGTATATATGTACAGAGAGAACACTACATATAGTGCTAAAAGATATAAATACTCAAATATAGAATTATATACAGAAATATGTATCAATACAAATCAAATTCATAATATTACCATTTTTTAAACATAACATTTGCATTTGTGTTTGTGTTAAATTTGTAGTTAGTAGATTTTTAATGATCCGCATTCATCCTCTTGCCTCATTTATCTTTTGGTTCAATCAAGTTCTTTATCTAAATTAATAAATAAGGACTTATAACAGCAATGGTACCTGTCTTCCTGTGTGTTCATAAATGTTTATCTGAACAAAATGGACTCAATAAATTCTGGAATCATTTTTTCTGTGACTATCTTACAGAAATTAGTCCACTGTCTTCCAGAACTGTCACTGTTATAAAAAAAAAGTCTGAAGTAAAGAAAGTATTTTTTCTCTAATAAGTTAATTTGTCTAGCTGTCCAAATAATTATTTAGTTCTCTTAAAAGTTCAACATCTTTACTGGGCTACATCAGTTTTTTCCTAAAACATAGCATGTCTTTTTATAATCTGTATATTAATTATCTTCATTTATTTCTGGAAGGCTTTAGTAAACAGTTTTCTGTCCCATTATTTGTTTCATTCCTTGTGAACCAAATTATGTTTCTTTGCTTTTCTTTTGTTTTCTTCAACATCCATCATTTTCTCTTCAATCCATTCTATTTATATGATATTTTTCTTACTCATTGTTCTTAACCTCCATGTTCTTTTCCAATTTTTCTATTCTGTAATTATTTGATTGCTTTTTGTTACTTTTACTTGAATTTTACCAGCTCATATTTCATTTTCTGTGGTCTCACCTTCACCTTTAATATCTTCTTAAAGCTCTCATCTTATAGATGCAGTTGATTCATATACATAATTTTTAATTCAAAAGTGTTTGACCACAATTTCTATGACTCAGTAGCAACAATAGCAACATTTTTCTGTGCAGTGATGTTTATCGAATACTTTGCTCCCATTGAAAGTTACTCTTACTTCTTTCTTCATTTTTGCTGTATCTTTGAATATACCCTGGACCAATTCATTTTTGATTATCCAACATTTTAGGAAATCAGTTTTTCCTACCAAGTTATCTGCACATAATTTCTGAAGTGGGGCAGAACCCAATTTCATTTTTACTGAAATTTTCATAATGACCAAGTTTTGTGTACCTCCTTTCAATCTTTATTTCTTCCCAGACTACAAAGTATCTTTTCTTCCTCTACCCATTGATAGACTCTTTCCTAAAAACATAGATAATCCCTCTTCAGCTACAATTAGGTCTAGAGAAACTCCCAACCTAGAATATGCATTCAGTTCCACTCATTACAAAGACATTGCATCTTGTAGTAAGATCCTCATTTTGAAATATTTTCTCCAAAGAGGACATAGAGATGACCAATAGGCATATTTTAAAAAGTTCAATGTCACTAATCATCAGAGAAATACAAGTTAAAACCACGATGAGGTATAACCTCACATTTGCCACAATGGCTACCATCAACAAATCAACAATCAATAAGTATTGGCTAGGATGTAGAGAAGAGGTAACCCTAGGGCCCTGCTGTCGGAAATGCAGACGGGTGCAGCCACTGTAAAAAACAGCACGGAGTTACCTCAAAAAATTAAAAATGGAACTGCCTTTTGACCCAGTGACACCTCTTCTGGGAATATATCCTAATCCCAAAACACCAGTTCAAAAGAATGTATGCACCCCTATGATCATAGCAGCATTATTTGTAATAACTAAGATCTGAAAACAGCCCAAGTGACCATCAGTAGATGAGGGGATAAAAAAGTTGTGGTACATTCACACAATGGAACACTCTGCAGCCATAAAACAGAAGGAACTCTTACCTTTTGGACAGCATGGATGGACCTGGAGAATATTATGCTAAGTGAAATAACCAGACAGTGAAAGACAAGTACTGTATGATCTCACTTGTATGTGGGATCTAATGAACAAAATACACTGATGAACAAAATAAAAACAGAGGCATGGATGCACAGAACAGACTGACAGCTATCAGAGGGGAGAGGGATGGAGGAAACTGGATGAAAGAAGGTAAAGCGATTAGTAAAAGAACATATATGCATAAACCATAGACACAGACAACGGGGTGGTGATGGCTCCAGGGAAGGGGGGGCGAGGGTGGAGGTAGGTGGGCAAGGGTGGGGGTGGGGAATGGGACATATGTAAAAGTGTTACCAGTACAAATAAAGAATAAATAAATAAATAAATAAAAAGAATATTTTCTTTGCATCTCCTTTTAGCAACTGCAGGTATTTTCTCTCTGCTTCTTCTCACACCCCTGCTTAATAGTCACCATTCTATGGCTCCATTTGAACTATGTTTTGTTTTGTGTTCAATTTTGTTCTAGTTTTACTGAATGAAATAGAGAAAGCATTTCTGTTTCTCAGTATCCTGCATGTTTTTCAGGAAAGGAGTAAAAGCTGACTTTATGTCCCTATCATTAAACCAGAAGTCCTATAAATGGATTTCTTAAGCACTATTTTTTAAAATAGTGAGAAGACATGTTATAGACTGTGAGAAGAAAGTTGTTAAGTCACATAAACAGGTACAAAAATAGAATAGACTAGTTTTTAAGAGCAGTTTTTATAACAGTAAAAATTTGAAAGCAACCTAGTTATACGTCAACAGAAGAATGGATAAACACTTGTAGCATCCTTAAAAAAAGTATTATTATAAAATTATGAAGATAAATTTTACATATAATTATATTTCAAAAAATACTGAACATAAACTAAGCATAAAACTATATACATAACACGATACCATTTAAAATTTATGATATATAATGATATGCTATATATTATTTAGAATTGAATTCATTTGCAATAAAAATATGAAGAAAATTATGAGACTGGTAAGTGCCAAATGTAATGTTTACCCCAGGAATCCCAATTATTATTTAGAAATGTCAATCAAATACGAGCCTAGGCTTTATGCAGTCAGGTTCAGGATGTAATCGTGCAGGCACTGAAAAGAAAGTGGTTAAGTTACAAGCTAGTGATATCTAGGTTATTTGATGCTAACACACCACCCAAAGGAGCCAGATCAACTACCCTTCTAAGAACACATCATTTGGACCCCTCGCGAATATTTCTGCCTCTGTCTCTATTTCTTTGTCATTTTGCTCCACCACAGCAAAGCCTAACAAATGCTTGAACATCAAATCGGACTTGTATATGTGTCTGAATATGGATAGACAGAAACACAGAGTATTAAAATAATTGGGAGAGGTGCAGCCAGGGCGATCCCATTTTTTCAGAGGAGACAGAATGATACAGCCACTGCCATTGTCTTAGACTAAGTGGCCACATTCAGAGCCCTTGTAACATGTTTCCATAGAATGATTGATGACAGGCTGATCTGTCTCTGGCAAAACTGAGGCCAGACCACACTGGATATGAACCAGAGAACCATGTTGTATTTCTAATTTGTATGTCCACTATTTCCTTTTATCTTTTCAACTGTATTGTAAAGGTCTCAATTTAAGATATCAAGAATCTCAACTTTATTATACCACCTCTAAAAATCTCATAATCCTAGCTAATTATTTATAATTAATATTAGTATTTGTTTCAATACAAAGAAAATCAAATTGTAGATTGGTTTGTTATCTGCAGAGGAAATTTATTAAGCCCGTAGCTGCTCATTACTTCATAGTAACAATGAAACTTGTCAACCTGCACAGCAATCAGAGGCAAATGATCAGAAATCACATACATTAGGCCTTCTAGGACAGCATTGCTTTTGTAAGACTTGCAAACACAGCAGTAAAAGAGTCATTTTCCCATCGCACTTCACCCTCTGGGGTACTTTACTAGGATTTAGCAAGGAAAGACATCAAACTGTCAAAGAAGGCTCTTAGTACTTGAGCCATTAGCATTTAAGCTGCACCGGTAGGGCACCAATCTATCCCCTTGCATAATCAAGGATGCAAGCCTTCTGTACACATCATTACTCAGACCCCCAGACCTGACTTAACACTCCAGCACTCTACCATGGATGATTACCTTAAGCAATGAGCTTTCTCCAGAATCCACGGAGCAATATGTAGTTCCTAAGTCACCTGCCAGGAAGGAGGTGAATTCCTTTTCTGGAAGGCCAGCCTGCTGGAAATCAGTCTTAGACAATTAACCCCTTCCTCTCACTACCAAAGTTAAAAGCCAGAACTCACTTCCCTGGCACCGTTACAGATAGAACACCACCATGTGACTTCGGGCAAGCCAATCAGATACATCTACGGAAAACTTTAATTTGGAAACAAGCAACACGAGGACACGGTTGTGATAAGGACTCCATCTTCTTTCTGCTCAGAATGAGAGGAAAGTGAGGCTTCAGGAAACAGCGTGCAGAGTCTCGGCGCTCTTAAGGCCTCAGGTCCACAGTGCAAGCCGCGGGTCTGCCCCCTAGGGCGGCAGCCGTGGTTGGGTGTGGAAGCAGAACTCACAGTATTGTCGGTACATTTCCTCTGGCTGTACAGCTGCAAAGCCTACATGTCTCACCTCTGGAAGATAACCTACCGAATGCGTTTTAACAAATTCTTTATCTGTTTAAGGAGCTTCTCTCGTTTCCAGCTAGAATGCTGACAGATACTGATTAAGCTGCAGGCATAGTTGCAGATACCACATCCAAGACTGGTTGGATGGACAGGTTGGGTTTGCAGGTAGCTAGGGCCAGCCTCTGGCAACCCATAAAACATGGTGATTAAACATGTAATTAAATTATCAAGTACAGTTCCCTAAAATAAAGAGCTAAGTGAAATCTGGCTTCAGAGCACTGAAAAACCACTGTCATAGAACAGTATGAAGGGCACAAAGAAAACAAACCCTGTGGGGTGAGCTGTATACTTCTAATTATATGAGGGAATCACACACACACACACACACACACAAATAATACCATAAGCTCAAAATTCTCAGTTTTGAGAAGCAGGAACTTTCTCCATCACTAGCACAAGAGAATCTTTTATCTCATGTAGTCACAGGGATATGGTAAGCAAATAAGTAAATTTTGTTAAATGATATCATCCGATTGTACAAGCTTGCCAGGTCTCTTAGGTAAAAGTCAGACCACTGACTGGGAAAAAGCAAAACCTTGAAATGAAGATGGGGTCACGCTAGAGGACTCCAACGACTCTTTAGTACCCTCAGCTGCCAAACCTTGCTGAGCACCCCTTTTACCAGCGGAAGCAGTTTCTCCTCCCCTGTTTCCAGACAGTGCTTCCCTGTCAATGCCATGGACTAGGGCCCTTGCCTTGTGAAAAAGAGAAAAAGCAATTCTCATGTACCATCACCCCCCATTATCTGCACACCTAAGACCAGAGTCAGACCCCACTTACTCCTTTGGGGTGGATATGAGAAAGGAGAAATGTACGTGTTCAATTTCAGGTTAAAAAAAAAAGTTTACCACACAAGAAAATTCCAAATCATGCTTATTTATATTAGAAAAATCCTAGAGAACATGTGTGGAGGTAGATCCTGATCTTATACTAAGAAAATAAAATTATTTTAAAATAAGCTAAATTTCTCATCACAGCTACATTCAGCAGAGATTTACTAAATCTAATTAAGCAGCTGAAAATTGGTCTACATGTTTCCAGGTTGGCTAATTGAAACCTAATTTCATGGTGGTAAATAAAGTTAAAAGAAAAAAGAAACTTGAGTATGATATAGAAGAAGGAAACCAACATCTTGGGGAGCTACTAAAATTGAAGTGGATTTATTATGCACAGCCTGATATCTACTTCCCAGGTATCGGCAAGAACCCCAAACCATGTGCCTTGAGGGGACCCAAAAGAATAGTCTTTCATGAAGGCACTGATAGTGACATTGCCCTGAAGAACATCAATATATTTTAAAAGTACCAAGATGGCTATTTTCTGGTGGCTGGGAATGTGCATAGATAAGGTGCTTTTAAAATGGGCTGTTTCGAAGATGATGGTCACTTTGGGCGGCAAAGACAAAGCGGTGCCTTGTAAGCAGAAGAAGGGGTGTGAGGTTATGTTAACAAACAACAGGGTCAGCGCGATTACCAGGGTGATCTGACGTAGAATAGCTCTGATCACTGGATTCTGAGGAGTCAGGTAGATGGCGCAGTTCACTTGAATAAGTTCACAGACTGTGTACCTTTCATAAGGAAAAATGTGTAATTAGAGAATATCTTCCAAGAACATCAAAAGTATCTACTTCAAAGCTTCCCCCAAGAGACCCACAGCCAATAACCAGGCTTAATGTGCACTAGGGAAACGAACAGAGCAAGGTGTTTCAGGGGTTATTAGATGCTAGATTTCAGCTCACAGTCCCCAAAGGTCTTCTGTACTGTTAAGAATAGAGTATTTGAAAGAATAAAGTTGTAACAGGAGAACATTTCAAGTAGGTCTTGTGGAACTGTAATCCTATCCATTTCAGTAACAAACTATCCACAACATAGGGGTTTACTACAATACTCATATGCTCATAAATTTGCCTCTTGGGCAGGGCTTGGCAGGGAAGGCTCATCTCTACGCTATTCATCAGTAGCGGGGGGCTAGATTGTCTGTAGACGTCTTCACTCATATCAAGCAGTTGATGCAAGCTGTTGGCAGGAAAGTCAGCTGGAGCTGTTAACCAGAGCATCTACCAGTGGCTGCTGGATGTAGTTTGATTTCCGTACAAGATGGTGGTTGTATTCCACTACCATGAGCATCCCAAGAAAGAAAGCCAGGAGGAAGTTGTTTGTCCTTTTCCACACATCCTTAG
Source organism: Mormoops blainvillei (assembly GCA_004026545.1). Classification (NCBI taxonomy): domain Eukaryota; kingdom Metazoa; phylum Chordata; class Mammalia; order Chiroptera; family Mormoopidae; genus Mormoops; species Mormoops blainvillei. The sequence continues at coordinate 91,851 of PVJD01004204.1, read as the reverse complement.
AAACAGCAGTGTCGTTTTTGTCACATTCTGCATATCAAAGCACTCACAAAGATCTGACTCAGTTCAAGGGACAGGGTTCTGGAAGAGCATATGGAACTGGAAATATAACTGCAGTCATTTTGGTAAAACAATCTTTCACCCTTCTTTTCATTATTTATCTGGTTCCGAAGTATATGGTTGGAATATATGTACTCAAGAGCTGGAAAACATCTCATACTTGCTCCCAAATAAATAAATATTGTTAAATGACAAAGATGGTAATACACTTAATAAGGTGATTTCTCTCATTGCAGCAGTTACCTTAAATTTAGACTCATTTGGGAAGCAAATAAACACTACCAGTTCTTGTCTACCGGTTCATAAATATTGACCTGACAATTAAAAACATTTTTCTCTCTTCTAATAAATAGAGAATATGAGAAGCAGTTTGTTGTTATGGGGTAGGACAATAGTACACTTTCGCTGTCTTACCTCTGAGCTAAGTCAACTATCTGGCTCTCTGTGACAATTAAATGTAAAAACCTTGATTTCACCATCTCACTGAACATCGTACTGTCCACTATACTGACAACATATGTCTAAGTCCTGATGGGCAGAAAGACATCAATACTTGAAACATCATGGTGATACATGCACGCTAGTGGTGGATAAAACAATCTCAGAAAATTCCAGAGACCTACCACGCCCATGAAATTTCATGTGTATAGTAGTCTGTGGGCAGTTAAACAGTGGTTGCTGCAGCTTACAACACTAACCTCAAAGAAAGAGACATGACACTTGACAGTTACTAAATTTTAAGGAAAAAGCATCCTCGTAAACCATGTTTATGTGCCGCTGGAAGTCATGTGCTCAGTGATCAGAAGTGTTAACTTGAAATGGGGTCATAGTTAGGGGTGGTTTCCCAGTTATTCAAGACCTCAGTGCAAGCAGATCTTTCTCTTAGCCCATGTGACCCAACAGATCCCACAGTGCTTGCAGTGTCTACAGGAGCTCAGACAGCTGGACATTAACCCCAATAAGAAATTCATAACTAGCCCTGGCTGGTGTAGCTCAGTGGCGTGAGCATCAGCTTGCAAACCAAAGAGTCACCGTTCAATTCCCCAGTCGGGGCACATGCCTGGGTTGCAGGCCAAGTCCCCAGTGTGGGGCATGCAAGAGGCAACCCCACATTGATGTTTCTCTCCTTTTTTTTCTCCCTCCCTTCCCCTCTATCTAAAAATCAAAAAAAGAAGAAAAAAAAAGAAATTCTTAACTCAAATGTGTGAAAGAGAAATTGTGCCTCCTTTGGCCAGAAATTAGTCCCAATTGGCTTTTTATTGGTCTGCATTAGAGACTGAGCACCTGCCCATAACACACCAGGTCACACGGCAGCCTAAGCTCCCTATGACACACTGAACATCTGTTATATGCCACATACCCTTCAACATTCCATCAGCAAATACAGTTCGTGTGGTCACGCGTTACCTGAGTAAGAGGCTCCATTTCTAGGGCGCTTACTCCTGAGGCAGCACCATCCTACCTCAACCTTCATCACTCCTGTGACCACGTGGAAAGTGGTTATTTGCGTCAGTTCGATCACAGAGGGAACTTTGTGATACAATAAAGAAGCACAGCCCAATATGGTGGCTTTAGTTTATAGCAGACCGCTGTGGCTTTACAGCCCCATATGGGGTGGTTCTGGGGAATTGAGGGAAGGCCAATCTTCTCAGTGGGTCAAACAACCAGGGTACGTATTGTGGTCCACTTGTGGGACAGGGGACATGAAGAACAGCTCAACAACAATGACTAATGGTTTGACCAGATGGTCTAGGGCGATTAAGAATATTTTTCCTATGCAAACATGCAGCAGAAAGTTCCCAATAAAGAGGAGGCCTCAAAAATTAAGGGGTGAAGTTCTAACACGAGTATGCCACTCGGTCTTTCTTGCCCAGTTCCAGTAGTGCTTATTCAACAGGCTCATTTAAAAAGTGGTCATGGCAGCCTAAAGATATTCTGAAAAAGCTCAGCATACAGACTGCCTCTCTCTCACGCTGACTTGGCTATCATCATGACGGAGCGACTCGTTTTCCAGCAACAGCAGCCGCCCCAGAGCCCCTGATAGTTTCTCATTCCCTGAGGAGGCCAGATCGCCACCAGGCAGCAAATTGACTGTTTTGGAGCCCTTCTCCATAGTGGATTTTTCCTTATTGGTATAAAAACTTGTTCTGGAATTGGGTTTGACTTTTCTGCCTGCCATGCTTTGCCAGGTACACCTTCAGTTGCACACTAGATGTCTAGTCATCGGGTTAAGCCATACAATATTACTTCAGACTAAGAAAGTTCCAGTTTACAATAAAAGAAGTAAAGCATTTGGTTGATGTTTATGGGATTCCCTAGCCTCAGAAATGATTGGCCTTATGAAATATTGGAAACATTTTTTTGAAGACTCAGTAACAGTGTCAACTGAAAGACAATACGTTGTTCGATTTAGATGCTATTTTATAATGTACTGTCTAGTTTTTTATATTGTTCTCTCAGCCAAAATACAGAATGTGTGACCCAAGGGTAGAAATGAGAATAGTTCATGTAATCTAAGAATATTATTGATAAAATGTCTATTTAAATTGAAGAGTTATGCTTAAACATTAAAATGTATTTATTGAGATCACTGCATTTAGTCTCATGATCATTGATTGATGAAAAGTTGTTCTCAAAAACCATAATATGGTTACAGTGTGTTCAATCTCTTTGTATACATAGTCTACCTTATGAAACTCGAACATACATACATTGAACATAAAATATTTACATAAGGGTAGGATTATTCAACTGGGCATATAATTACTCTGTAGAAGTATACTATATCTGATAAATATATATTATTCCTAGTAGAAAATAACTGCTATATAGTAAGTTCTCAATAAATATACAAACTAATTCAGTTAATTCTCAATATTTTCTATAATTAAAATTCAGTTTGCCCATACCTTAAGAACATATCTAGTATGTTAAAACATTGTTATTAAACAGTTTCTACTTTATTTCTTTTGTTGAAGTAACTTGTAATCATTTCTACAACTAACAGTCTCTAATATTAACCAAAAATTGTATTGCTGTAAGCAATAGACTATTGCAGTCCATATTTTATAGAAATAAACTGTATCTGATGAATATTTATTATTTCTAGTCATGACACATCTTTCTAAGTCAAAACAAGTCAGCTCAAGAAATATAATGACAGAATTTCTTTGAAATGGAAATAAATGTTATTCTAAGGAAATAAATGTATTTTATTGCCATTCCCATATAGTAACTTAAATGTGTTTACCCTCCTTAGAATTATGAAAAATCTCTACCTTGTTCCTGGGTTTTATTTTAAGGGTTTAACCTGTGAAGTAAACAAGGCTATCTTTCTTTTTGTTGCAGAATTTTTGATCCAATGCCTATAATAGTGAAACTGTGGGAATCTCAAACAGATATGGACTTACATGTTTTAATGGGAGCTGATCTCATGGCATAAGATTTTTGATTTCCCACTTGGCTACCAGGTAGGAAAAGGAAAACAAAAAAAGTAAAACTAAATGCTGTATGCAAATTTACATCAACTCTTTAGACATCTACTAGTTTCATGAAACAAAAATGACAGCTTGTGAATAAAGCGAGTTCTTACCAAAGAAATAGATACACATACTGAAATATTTGTTTTGAAGCTCAAACACCCATTTTTGAACTAGTTCAAAGAACTCGAAGTCTCTGGAGTCTTGTTACAAAAGTAATAAAGAAAAAGCCGTGTAAACGTTGTTAAATCACTTAAGAATGAAATATATTCTGATTTTATGTATTAGAGTAAAAAAGAAAAAGACATGACATATATAAAATTACTAGATATCCTAAATAAACTATGGCTTCTTAATATGGCGTATCAGTCATAACTCAGCCAAATTTCAACTTCCATTAATGATACAAAAAACAAAATCCTCAAATTAAAGGACCAGACTTCAAAAGCCCATTTTCTTACATCAAATGAATGTTTCTTTGTGACCCAAACATCCTGACATCCTCAAAATTAGAGTTATTTGGATGATGTAAATTAAATCTGTATATAATGCAACTCTATCATTTACAGATTTTTATCTCTTACTAGACAGTAATCATATTTATTTCATTCACTGTGTCATTACACTCATTCAAAGCACTAGGAAACACGATTGAAAATGCAAGACCTTTCTCAAGAAGTCTAGCAGAGGATATATAAATTACTAATAACAATATAAGAAAAAATAAAGTGTGTCTACAATAAAGTTGTAAGTTAAATGCGCTGGGAACTAATGAATTTGCATATTAAAGAATGTTCCAGACAGGTAGTAATTTTTAAATCTACATTTTAAAACTGTTTTACATTGACATATGTCCAAAATGTCTAATATTGTTTCAGGAATTTGATAGTTACTCAGCAAATGGTTATTGAATGCACTTTTTTGAAAAAAATTGGAGTGTGTAAACAATAAACTTTTACAAACAAAATCAGTCTCTGACATGGTTACTAACAGTCATGGTTGCTGTGATGGTAATTGATCCCACAATACTATGATCATGATATGCAAAGATTCAGGGCCACTCCTCAGTGGGAGCACAACTTGACCTGAAATGCCACACCACTTCAGAGCACAGCAACTTTAGCCTTAACTCAGTGAACATAACTCTCAAATTGTAATGTCTCCCAAGCTAAGTCCATCAGAAAGCTTTATAAACTGTGTACATATCTTATCACCGTACCAGGAAATATTGCTTTCATATGTTAAAAAAAAAAAAAAAGTCAAAGGAATCTACTCTGGTTGTCATCACAGGGCTTTAGCAGCTCTTACAGTCTGGTAGCAGGTTGCGTTTTTCCAAAGGTCACTTGTCTTTAAACAAGCATTTTTTGTAAAAGTATGACTTAAGAAATTTGGTGCAGGCAGAAACTAATGAGTAGGACAGATAAAAAAATATCTGCTCTCAAAAGTTAAATGTACTTCCCCAAGTATATATTTTATCACCCCAGATTGTCAAAATCTCCTCATTTGACCTTTCAAAACTTCAGAAACATGAAGGGACAAAGCTATCCCTAATAATCTACCAATCTCAGTGCATCTGCTGACACATCTTGGTATCCACCATTAGTGAGATGGATGATGGAAGGTGAAAATCAGTAGCTCATCTGAGAAGGATTGTGTTCACTCCTCTAGTGATGGATGGAAGCTATTTCTTTGTTAGCCGCAATCCTCCTTTATTGTTATGCAAGTCCTGCAGTGGGGACCAACCATATTTTTTTTCCAGTTTACCCAAGTAAAGTGACACGTTCATCCCACCCAGAATAGATTGCTGCAGGAGCTACTCTATGTCCCTAAAAATTGTATTTCTCTGTGTGTTGTGGAATCTCCCTCATGCCACCTCTGGCTGAATGTAAAGATTGACTCTCCTTGAAAAATCTAGAAAGCACTTTAAATTCCTAAACTGGGAGACAGGAGGACTGGATTCCAGTTGTGAAAGTCTCTAACCAATTAGGTAGTTTTGTAAACGTAGTTTTGAAAGTTAAGCCAGCTGTCTAACATGTGTGGCTTTACATTCCCGTAAGTTGAGTCTGCATATGTCTCTGTTCATGATATTTCCTCTAATTAGAATTATTTTTTGTTATTTACCTAATAAAACAGCATTCATAACTGCATGCAAGTTGATTATCGAGCACACTCCTGATACGCTAAACTTCTTATAATCTGCACGTCACTTTAAAATCCTCCGTGTCTATGCATGTGTCTTTTGCCACCATCTCCCTCACTTGCTGAGTTCCTATAAACATTTCAAAACCAACCCAAAAGTAGCGTCTTCTAGGCATTCTTCCTAATCAATTAGTCACTTCCCTCTGTGGTAGCTCTGTACCTTGTATCGCAGAAACGTCTATAAATTCAGCACTTTATAAGTAACAGACCTACATATTTTTCACTTTCATTAGATTCTGGGTTGCCATAGCAAAACTTTTCTTTAATCCCTCTATATAACAGTGCCTGGTATAGTGCTTAGCACATACTCGGCACTCAGTGCCAATTGTTTGAATTGATCCTGTGCTAGGCATGGTATTCTTAGGAGATAGATAAGAAGACAAACAAGACATAATTGTAGCGTCCAGGAGGCCGGAGTCCAGAGAGCCAACTGAACAATGTGGTATATGCTACAATAAAGGACAACGCTGATATCACAGGGAAGAGCACCAGGAAAAGGAACTCTGAGTAGGACATTAACACTTCACAAGGCAGACAAGACACAGTAGAAATTTCCAAGAGAACAGATCATATAAAAAAGACTCATGAAATAATGTAAACTTTGGGAAAATGCAAAGCTCAAAAGGGCTAGAGTAGCTGATGCATAGTATACAGAAATATGGCTATAAAATGGTTGGAAAAGTGAGCAGCAGTGGATGATAAAGGGTCGTCCTCAAGGAACCCTCCCTGAACAGGCAATGCTTTCCTTGAGGCAGGATGCTGCCATTTTATGCACCCCAAAGTGAGATCCACCTCATCAATGTACTGATACAGAGCATTTACTGAAGACTGTATGGAGAGACTGAGATCATTAAACATATCAAACTATTTTGTAAATATTCTTTAAAGACTCCTCTAGGCGGTAACCATATAATTTGTCACCAAATGAAGGCACATGAATAATTTCCCTGGATCAATATGCATATAGGAGAACTATTGAGGGAAATCATGGATGTTTGGTCACCCTATGCCTTTAAGCACTTCTCTCCCCTAAACTTTCACTTTGTGCACTGATCACCTGCTTTCTCTGTCCCCAATTTCTCTATGACACTTTCTCCAAGTCTTTTCCTCTGTCAACTCTTCCTTCCATTTCACCTTCCTTTCCTAACTACCTTTTCTTCTTCTTCTGTCATCTATCTCATATTTCATTGTCTCTTTTTTTTTCAGGATGAGACATTTAGCTCTATACTAATTTCTTCAATTTATAGCCTTATACAGAAGGTATCAGTGACTGAGTTGTGTGGCTCTGTGATAGAGACAGGAGGACCATTTTTCCCTCGCATACCAGGCCAGCGTAGAGGCCTCCCTTTACTCAGTCAAACTTTGATCTGTTTGGGCCTGATAAACTCTGCTGGCCTCACTATGACAATTTCCTGAGACCCCGCCCCACCACAAATGTCTGTAAGTATCCAGTAGGTAGCATTGAGATTTGGTATGCTCTGGGACTTTTGCTGAGTATCCTCAGACCCAGCACTGGACCCAAGATTGAACCTGTATCAGTCTGGTGAACACCACTCACCCCTTTCTGATGACTCACTGAGAACCTTTCTTATAGAACTTGAGACCTACCAGAGGCTCTTTCCGTGACTAAGCCTCACAGGCAGCCAGCAGGCAGAGGTAGGTAGAGGAGGATCTCAGGGTGCCTTGGGCTGTTTGCTGATCTGACCCCAGACTAAATGCTAGTGGAAGCAGTGGAAGTTAGTGGTGCATAGCTGGGTGTTTCCCAAGCACATCTAGGTCCAGCAGAAATAGCCACAAACTGTGGATTACTTTGTAGGTCCAACCAGGTTGCCCAGGACCAGTCACAGGCAGTATCTGACACTGACTACACCAGAGTCCTTCCCAAAAGACCCCAGAACCAATATAGCTAGTGGCCAGTTTTAGACAACATTAGCGCAAGATCAAATTAGCTCCACAAGCAGCATATCCAAAGGGAAATCTCAGCCAGTCCCAGGTCCCGATGAGACAGAGTGCTGTGTGGTCAGCACCTAGATAGAAGCCTGTGAACTGTGGTCGGGGTCAATCCTCACAGCCAGCCAGCCCGAGGGTCAAATCCATGCATGAATTGGCCAATAGGAATCAAGGCTCAATTACAACAGGAGGGCTCACATAACCCACACAAGGGATATTCCTGGAGCACCCAGCTCATATGATCAAAGAGACTGAAGGACTGGATCCCACAGGATATGTATTACATAAGGCCACCCTACCAAAACTGAGAGGCAGAGCAGATCTACCTAATACATAGAAACAAACCTAAAGAGGCAGCCAAAATGGAGAGACAAAGGAACAGGCCCCAAATGAAAGAACAAGAGAAATCTCCAGAAAAAGATTGAAATGAAATGGAAGCAAGCAAGTTTCCAGATATTAGAATTCAAAAAAATGGTTATAAGGATGCTCAAAGAACTTAGTAAGAACTATCACAGCATTAAAAAGGACATAGAAAGCATTCTTTACAGTCAGAAATGAAGAAGACACTGGAAGGAATAAAGAGTAGGTGGAATGACACAGAGGATCAAATTAGCAATTTGGAATATAAGGTAACAGAAAACACCCAATCAGAGCAGCAACAAGAAAAAGAATTTTTAAAAAAGAAAATGGTTTAGGGAACCTTTGAGACAAGATGAAGTGTATCAACATCCAAAAGAAGAAGAGAGGGAGCAAGGGATTAAGAGCTTATTTGAAGAAATAATAACTGAAAACTTCCCTAACCTGGTGAAGGAAAAAGACATACAAGTCTACTCTAACACTAAATCAGGACTTACAGATGTCACCGACAGAGTGTTCGTATGTGACTTCCGAGGCTAAAGCATAAGCATTGGAGCTTTCACCTTGCTCTCTTGGATTGCCTGCTGTAAGGGAAGCCTGCTGTCTTCCCCTGAGATCACTTAACTATATAGAGAAGGTCACATGTAGAAGAAGTGAGCATCCCGGATCACGGACAGTACCAAGTTACCTAGCCATGTGAGTGAACCCCTTTGGAAGTTCATCCCCCAGCCCCAGCGAAGCCTTCAGATCAGAAAAGCCCCAGCGGATATCTGACTGTAACTGCATGAGGTATCTGAAGAGAAGACTGATAAACACAGCCCTCCCCAAGTCCTGGCCCAAAGAAACTACAGTCCATGGTGGTGGTGGTTGTAACCACTAAGTTCTGTTGTAATTTGTTGTAGAGCAATAGACAATGAAAACACTCTTCAAATTAATTGTCACAGGGAGTATCTCCCCGAATCTCTGATTCTCAAAGAGCCCTGAAGCCTTTCTATAGTCTGAACTTGCATTATTTCTACCCGAACCTACTTGATTCTCACCCCTTTCCACTATTGCACAAAAAGAAAGTCTGGTTCCATTATAAAACTGAAATACCTTTCTTTCCCTGTCAGGCAGATATTTAAGAGCTTAATTCTTAGTTCTTGACCAATTCTGTCTTTCCAAATATATCAATCACCAACAGTTAAAATGACATTTAAAGAAAAATTGATTTTAAAAAAGTAAGAAGCAACTACCTAGATGAAAACAAGGGACATTATTTGCTAAGCCCGGTAAATGCTTCTGAAAGGCAAGAGTAAACAAGCAAAATGACGCCGAGAGGCTAGAAACATTTACATTTTTTCATTCGATTGTGCGATTGGAAAATTCATGTAGGTGCTCCCTGCTCAGGAAGCTGGTTTTAGTTCCTCTCAGCTGGTTATCATCTGCTGCTCGTCTCCCACGATCATATCAAAAACTTTTTTAAATGTCTTACTATTTTTGTTGACCATTTGTTTCATTAGGATATCGTTTCAACAGATGAAATAAAATGGCTCAAAATTAAAATACTTTCTATGAGATAACTTATTTCTCTTTCACATAAAAAGCCTGAGTTCACAAGGCTACTCTTCTGTGCCACAGTATCAGGGCCCAGGTGTCTTCCCCTGTGGCTTTGGCGTCACTAAGGTGCCGTCCTTGTCCCTATGGTCCACATCAGAGCCTAGAGGGGTGGGAGAAAGGGGAGGAGCTTTTCATGGAATACTTTCACAGCCAATTTGGTTGGAACACAGTCCCATGTACAATACCACAAAAGGCTGGGAACTTGATCTCTCTCAGTGTTTTATCCCTCTGCAATATATGTCACACATGTGAGACTCTTCAATGGCTGTATGCCAATTTTTTAAATCCTTCTATATAACCTAGGACAAATTTCAACTCTTTTTGCTCTACATCCCTTTCGATTAACAATAAAAATTTCAATCGGCTCCCCTTACTCTTCACTCAACCAGGTACCGAGAATCACTAACTCAAGGCCATGGTTGATACCATGGCCTTCCAATTGCTAGTGCCTTAACGATTAGAACTACAACCAAGCCCCATAGCTGGAATGTTGTTAGGTGATTTACTGGACAAGAAGTGCTTTCTTCCCACACAAATGCTTCATAGAACAACAATGACCATTTCATTACCAAGGAACTTGAGTGGTGATTTTCTCCATCTGTAAAATTCACATTAAACAACCTGAGTCGTGTTATTTTTAACTTGCAAATGATGATTAAATGATCCAATTACAAATAGTGTAAGTCACTCATTATCTCATCCTTCTGCTTGGCCCTGTAACTGTTCTTGTAATAAGTGTCTCTTAAAGATAGTCCATATAGTAGAATGTATTAAAAATACAAACTCAATGAAACAAATATTATAGCACTCACCATGTGCTGTCACCGTGTGAGAGGCACTGTGTTTGGGAGCTAGGAATAACCACCCCCACCCCTGAAGCATTTCAACTGAAATTTGAATAAAGAGGATTTAACCAAGCAAATATAGATAAGAAGGGCGACACACTCGGGCAGTATTCCATCAAAGGTTTAGGGGAAAGAACCTGGCTCATTCAAGTACACTCAGTACCAATCCTAGAGAATGGGGGATGGGCAAGGCCCGAGGCTGCAGACAAAAACCATCTGTATCATGCAGGGGCTTTGAGGATTTTATTCCAAAGTCAACTGGAAACCGCAGAAGAATATCAGGTAGGAGACTAAAATAAATAAAAATTTTGTGGAAGAAATCATTCTGTCTCATGAGAATAAAACAAATGGAGGTAAAAACAAATACTGGGCATGAGGACAGGCAACACGGCATGTGCAGAAGAAGCTGCAGTGAAACCAAAACCAAAAGGTTAGACACTGAGAGTAGCTTAGACCAGAGGGGAGTGGGAGAGAGAGAAACCATGAATGGACCTGAACACTGTTTAGCAGGCAAAATACATAAGACTTGCATAGGAACAAACAAAATAACTCTGAAAAAAATAGATGTTTATACAGTTATTCTGTGTAGTTTTCTAGGCAACTTTCAGTTTGATCTTTATTCTCAAAAATGTGTAGAGTTAAGCAATATGAATCAGGAAAACTGAGCTAATTGGAATATGCCAGTTTGTTTATATTAAATGATTACAATAATGTAAAGAATACAAGCAAATAAGTCTGCAGGACACACACAAAAAATGATACCAGTGGTGTGACAGAAATATTAATTTATTTTCTTCCTTCTGTTTTCTTTGGTGGGGTTACAAATGCTCCATAATTTATCTTTTATTTATTCAATCGTTCATTCAACACATATTTATTAGGCATGCACACTGTGCCTGTCCCGCCGTTGGGCCCTGGGGATACAGAAGCAAAAGTCCTAACAATGACCCCTGCCTTCATGAAGTTCGTATTCTGGTGGGGGTGGGGGGGTTGGTCATAAAACAATTAACAAGGTAAATAAAATATATAGGATACTATATGGTTATAAAAGGGGTAGGTGGCAATACCTACCCATTTAGGAACTACTAGAAGAAGTTCAGACAAGATAAACTCATTTGCTATCTGCTTGTCTCTTCATTGTCCTCTCCATCCAATGATAAAGTTTTCATCCCTACTCATTGATCTCAAAGCACTCTGCTTACAGATCTGTGTCACTTACTTGGTATTGTTATAGTTGCTAACAATGTCTGCGCTCCTCCTTTCAAGCCTAGAGTTGTGAATAGACAAACTTTGGAAATAATGGAGACAGTCATTGTTCTTATATTTTAGTAGTAAATATCACAAATAAAGCCAACGCTGTGCATAAAAGCCCTGGATTTTTTAGCAACATTCATTTATTTTTAATTAGGCAACATCCATTACAAACTCTGTTTCTAAAAGAATTCGTGTTTGTAAATAGAACTTTCTATTTTGAAAATGTGCCCTCAACCATTATCTATTGGATCTCCCAAACCTAATGATACTCACATCTGACTGGTTGCACATTTCATTTGGAAGTTATCTCTGGAATGGACAGAATTTATTTGTGCGTGTGACCCACAAATAAATCACTGTGCTATCCATTGGCAGCCAATCACATTGCAAACTAAGAGGCTGAGAAACAGCTGAGAATTTACTGGGCCTGCGAACGGTGAAAAGCCACTGTCGGTGAAGATAATCACAGTTGCGCTGAAGTTTTTGAATGACTTTAGATTTTCAAGAGAATTATCTTATGGTTAAGTGAAGGGAACCATGTGTATTCTCCCTGTCTTCTGCTTCAGACTGTGAAGATGAAGCTCCTATCCTAACTGCAAATTAATCTGTGTGTTTTTTAAAGGGCAGAACAAATGTGTTCACTTAATATTCATGACCCATTTGGTAATGCATCTTAAAAATTAATAGCATGCATAACATTGTGTTTTTAATGAAAGGATTTGAACATTCTTTATAATGTGCAATGACTAAGTTTATTTTATATAATGAAAGTAATTCACCAAGTATAGTATGATTAGCTGTTAGCTGCAAAAAGTCCTCACAAATCCCCATGCTAGTGGAATTATGATTTGGGGTAAGCTATTTCAAACCTCAATAACTTTGTTCCCTTTGGGTTATGGTAGGAATATGGTTTATTGATTTTTCTCAAAACATCCAGTGCTTTTCAATGAGGCAAAAGTTTTAAGTGTCTTCATGATGCAGTAATTTTAAAACTCCTCTCAAACTATAAACAAAGATTTTTCTTATACAGTTTAGTGAATGAAGCAATACGTATTATAATGAGGAGAAGGCTCTCGATGACAGCAAAAAGGAAATGTAATTATAGATAAAAATCATCCCCCAGAGTAATATATTTTTCAGACAGCCAGGAATATGCTTCTATAGCACATGGTATTTAACCCTTGCTTTCACAGGACATGCAAGTTTTATAAAATATAAGTCCATATGACATTAAGAAAGAACAAAACAGATAAGGTATACTTCATATAAGTATAAAATTTTTCCACTAGACTAGAAAACACTAATGAAGTGGTTGTCCTTTCACTTGTGCCTCTATTTAGGAAGAAGAAGAAAAACAGGAAGAAGAGGAAATATCTTACTGCTATTTATTAATCTTACCAGAGGTTTTGATCTAGTTACTGTCCAGAGCACAATAAAATGTTATTACTGGGTACAATGTAATCACTACTTTTAATGTCTTAAATGCCCCAAGGAAGTGCTGTGTTTTGAAAGAAACTCTAAAAATGCCAACTAACCTAAGCAGGTAGGAAGGACAAGCTTCACAGGAATTTGTCTTGTTTCAGCCCAATCTTAACTTATATGGTGCTTTTTGTATATAAAGAACAGCATGTGAAAAATTTTTATACATACCTTTTACTACTGTAAAAAGACCTAGAACACCAAGGTGGAGAGAGAAAAGATGGAGGAAGACCCGAGGTGAGACTCCTGATACACAAGGGGGCCTACGGGTTGCCTGGCAACCTGAATGAAAAAAGGGCCATCCCCTCAATTTCATTTTTGCTTGACTATCAAAAACAAAATATTTTCTTTCTGGCAATAGACAGTGCCTTTTCCTACTCTTCAAATATCAAAAAGTTAGCAAAGATGTTGTATAAATCAAAGTAACAGATTTGCTCAAAAAAAAAAAAAAAAAAAAACCTCTTAAAGAGACAAAATACATCCTGGAACAATAAGACCAGATTGGACCATGGTTGAAGATATTATCTTGTCTTAATAAAGAATGTGACCCGTTAAAAGAGAAAGGAATGCCTATAATGAAAGAAATTTTAAAAAGAAGGGTCAAAGGGGCATATCTTTCATTGACCATGCAAGTGCTGATCTGGAAGCACTTAGTGTACATGACAGAGAAGCCAGCATATGTATGGGGGGATGGGCATGTATGTCCATTCTGGAGATGCATCAATAATAAGACAATCAAATTCTGATACCATTAAATATCCTTCTTACATATTATTCCTAGTTATAAATTTCTGGTCATTAAGCAAATTTCTTCAAATCTGACATCTTAAGGGAAAGAATAAACTGCAGTGATTTCTAATGGCCAACTTGGCTAGGTTAAACTACACTTCCCAGAATTCCTGTCTCTACGTTTCCTGTTTATTGTGGTCAATCCAATCTGAGATTCTCACGGCAGATTTGGAGGGTGGAACTGAAGCAGTAGTCACTTCACTGCTTGCACATACTAGGTATCTTCTGACTCATGTTGTTGCATGAGACTGCGGCCAGGCCTGAAACTCTTGCATCTTCTAGGGTTCTCCTTCAGCATCACCAACTCCTGGACAGGTATGTGTGTTTAGCAACATGACAATGGGCACCTTGATTTCTGCAGGAGAGCCACATTATCAAAGTCAGAGCAACAAAACTGACATTTCAATCCGTCCTCAAGGACTCCAGTTTGTGAGTTACAGCCTGATCTTACTCTCTCCCAATTTATAGCTATCTTCCCTTCCCCACTGCTTGTCATGTGGACTTGAAGCTTCATCAGATCTGATGTAAATGAGAAGTACAGAGACTATTTAACTAAATTTTAAAATTGCATAAGGTATAATTCATGTGCATGAGTATATCCCAGTGATTCTGCTTCTCTAAGTAAATCTTGACTAATACATATACTGTCCAAGTCAATTAACATGAGTATCAAGTCTAATAATTCATTTACGTAACCAAGAGTTATTTTGTGCCTACTCTGTGTCAAGTACTATTGACCACATGGGGATACAGCAAGTAATAATACAGATGTCTCTTCCTTCATGGAGCTTGCATACTATCAGAAAGATGAAAATAAATTACCATATATATAAAAGAGCATAAAACTTTTTAGATAATGTATTAGTTTTATATTACTGTTGTAACAACCTTAGTGGCTTAAAACAATACAAATTTATTATCTTAAGTTTCTGGAGCCCACAGTGAACCTTGGCTAAAATCAAGGTACCAGCAGGGATTTGTTCCTTCTGGAGACTCTAGGAGAAAATCGGTTTCCTTGCCTTTTCTGACTTCTAGCGGTCACCTGCATTTCCTGGTTCATGCCCCTCTGACCATCTTCAAAGTGCATCCCTCCAACCTCACTTCCATTGTCACATCTCCTCTTTCGGACTCTGCATCCCTCATGTGATCACATGGGGCACACTTGAATAATCCAAGATAACCTCTCCAACTCTAGATCCATAACTTAATCACGTCTGCAAAATTCCTTTTTCCAAGTAAGGTATCATTTGCTCTGGTTCCTGGGCATTGTTCAGCCTAACACACATAATTATTTGTGTTTCAAAAATAAATAAAGGGCCCTGGCTGGTGTGGTTCAGCGGATTGAGTGCCGACCTGCAATTCCCAGTCAGGGCACAAGCCTGGGTTATGGGTCAAGTCCGTGGTTGGGAGTGTGCTAGAGGCAAACACACATTGATGATTTTCTCCCTCTCTTACTCTCTCCCCCTCTCTCTAAAAATTAAATAAATAAAGGAATAAAACATAATTTATTTTATATAGGAGAGCCAAAAATAACCTCTCTTAGATAATTTCCTTTGACCAGAAACCTGAATGATAAGGAGAATAGTATGCTAATCCAGGCAGAAAGATTAGAAGTATTAAGAGCCTGAGGTAGAAAAAGTTGAATGTGTTCAAGGAAGAGAAAAACCACTTTGGATAGAATATCTAAGCAAGCTGTAATAGAAGCAGACCTCAAAGAGGCTTGAAGCCATAATTTATAAGGCCTTGTGTTAAGCAACTTGGGTTTTATTCAAGGTATAATGGGAAGCCAAGGAGGTGGAGAGTTGTGAGGAGATTAGACAGGGAGATATGTGAGCAGATATACTTTATAAAGAGAATCAAACTAGAGACTGAAGGAGATAAAAGAGGAATTGCTCTCTAATCTCTTACCCTGTTTTCTGCTCCTCATAGTCCAATCGTTATCTGAATTTTTTGTACTTGATTATTTATATTCTAGTGAGGTCCCCTGACTAGTAGCAGTCATATTACCTGACAGCCTGTTAGAAACACAGAATCTCATGTCAAATTCATGACCAACTAAACCAGAATCTGCATTTAATATCCAGATGCATTTAATGGTGACTCGCAGTTATAATTCTGTGATGCACAGTTTTAAGAAACACAGAAGTAGTCCTCGAAAGAAAAGACCGTGGCTTGGCCTGGGAAAGAGTAATGAGAATTGTGAAAAGTAATCACATTCAGCCTATATTCCGAAGGTAGAAGCTACTAAGAATTGCTGTCAAATTGGTTGTAGTTGCGCAGAGGGAGAGAAAATCTGCCTAACGAGTCAATCGGGGGCCTGAGTAATTAGAGTTCATCGTGGCTCTATTTACTGAGATGGAGAAGACTGAGAGAATGATAGGTTTTTGTTTTTGAGACGTGCTATAAGGTGCCTATTAAACATTCAAGTGACAATGTAAATCATTCAATTAGCCATATTAGCATGAAGTCACCCCTAGGGCATGTGGGACCAAGGACAAAACTTTATTTCAAGTGACTAGTGACAGTTAACAATGAGCAATAAGTCTATGAGTACCTGTCAAGAAAAATGTCAAGCAAGCAGAAGATTTCCCAGGACTCTTGCACTATAAAGAACCAAAGTTATCAGAATCTGGAATGGTCCAGTCTCATCCAGAAAAATTAGGTGGCTTAATTTTGGTGTATTCAGACGTTTCCATATCCCATACAGCATAAACCGTACAAGTAAGGTAAGGTTGGCTTGGGTATGTGGATCATTCATAATTGCTTTGTTTTATTCTGTGCATTTAGGTCTAAGATTATTGCTGATTAATGTGAAGTTCAAGGAGAATGTTGCAACTGGGGATATAAATTTGGAAGTTATGAGGGTATAAAGTCTGCATTCTCCCATTAGAAGTCTTAGGAAACTGGAGACCATCATTTTGTGAGAGAAGGTAGACAGAGGTATTTTTTTTAAGCCAAGAAATTATTCCAGGAGCACACCACCAGGTAGAGGCAGGAGAGAAGAAGGAGAGCCATCAAAGAAATCAGAAAAAAGGACCAGTGAGGTTATCTCATGGACCATTGAGGTTATTTCTTAGCCCAAAGGAAAGAGTCTAACATATTAAGTGCTCTTGAGATGTTAATGAGAATAAAGTATTTACCTTTGGCCATAGCTGGTGTGGTTCAGTGAATTGAGTGCCAACCTATAAACCATGGGGTCGCTGGCTCAATTCCCAGTCAGGGCACATGCCTGGGTTACGGGCCAGGTCCCTAGTTGGGTGCATGCGAAAGGCAACCACACGTTGATGTTTCTCTCCCTCTCTTTCTCCCTCTCTTCCCCTCTCTAAAAATAAAATTTTTAAAAAGAATTTACCTTTGAATTTGACAATATGAAAGTTGCTGGTGACCTTGACGAGAGCAAATCACAGAACAGGAAATGACTGACCTGGGCTCAATGCCAGCAAAGGTTTTATTATTGCGGCACTCTGTGGGCGAGCCTTTGTCTAAGGCAGCATTTCCACCCGGCGTGCCATAAGAATTTCTAAAACACACAATACCCAACTACTTAGTCAGGATCGCTGACCTTTTTTCCCTTAGACTGTCAAATTAAAAAAATGACAGCAGCCAACACAGCAATAACTGTCTGGCATGAATGACTGAAAATTATACCTGTTCTTTCTGTCAGATCAGCAAAAAAAAATTTTGGTGTGCCACAGAATTTTGGTAATTAGTTTAATAGAGTACCATGAGATGAAAAAAGTTGAAAACTGCTGACCTAAGACAAAGATGGAACAACTTCAGAAGTGAGGCAATGAGACTAATATTATACAAACAAGTGTGGGCTTTATTTCACGGCATTGAAACCGGGAAAAGATCTGTAGGCATCGTGAGTCACAGGAATAGTGCAAATATCTGCTTTGTACACCATTTTCCCAACTGCCTAGTTAGCAAACTGAAGCTCTGCAAGTAGCTCTTACCAAACAGAAGAAGCTTAAGGAACAAACCTTGATTCAACTTCTCTACAGTTCAGCCAGGCTATTTGTGTAAAAAGCAATGACCTTTTAACCTTCAAAGGCAATTTGAAATGAGAATTATTTTTATAAATATAGTTTTTCCTTTAGGGAAGAATACATGTCTTCACAGTGCTAAATCTTTTTCTTTTCACACTTTTCTAGTCTACCTTGTTTTAGTGGAGTGATGAAGGGGAGCTCCTATTCGGAGTAGGTTGAAGAGCGAACGGAAAGTGGAGACAGAAAGTATGTATATTGCTTCTCTTGAAGAATTTTCTGGGAAAAGAAACAGAAAAATGGCATGCTACCGGGATGGCATTATAAGATCCAAGAAGGGTTTTGTTAAGATGGAAGATATTACAGTATGCTAATTGATGATGGAATAATAAAGAGGAGAAACTAGTTGATGGAGGAGAAAGCAGGAAAATTGCAGGAACCAGTACTTAAAGCCAGTGAGAAGGAACGGGACATGTGTGCAAGTGAAAGCTTTGGCCTTGGATAAGAACAAGGACAGTTAAGTTGAAAATCATATTTCTCATTACCTAAAGGATTGACATTCTCTTTTTGTACCTTGGTCTCTCGTGGGTTTTGTTGGCAGAAAACAGCATCATGAATCTGAACCCATCAAGACACTGACAAGACTGAGTTTCTAAGTCTTTAAGACTGACAGCAAGATACAGAACTACGGCAAATTCACAGAGGAAAAGGCCATCTTGTAGGGGACCCGTCTTGGAAGCCAGCTGACTTTCCTCTGGTGACATACCTTCCCCCTCTGTAAGTGAAATTCATTACCTTTAGATCTCAGTTCACACAAGTGTGCCTTTAGCAAATAATTATATGCATTTTTTAATTGATATAGTAAATCAAATAGAATGAAAGCAGCTATTTGTCTCCACTCATATTTGTTGGGTAGGAATTTTGTGTCAAGATTAGCAAATTAAAACCAAAAGGAAAAGAAAGTGACTGTAGGCTGGCTTCTACAGTTCCATACAACTACGTAGAAAGATATTTCACTACCAAGCATATCGTTGGACTTAATCTATAAACCTTTTATTTAGTATCATTTTATTATTGATTTCTGTGCTTAGTTTTTGGTAGTTGACGTGTTTTTTGAAAAGGAGTGAATAGATCTAGCCCGGAATGTGTTAAGGAATTGCAAATCAAGGTTCTCTTAATGGGACATGAGCAACAAAAAAAAATGTGGGTGATATCGATACAGTTGGTTATGCAAATCAGAAAAGCACAAGAAGCGAGAGCTGTATCATTTCTGTGATGGACAGAAATGGGTTTAGGGTTGACAGGCAATCTAAAAATTACTATTACTTCTCATTATATCCTTCCGAGCATTTCCGTTTGTGCAGAATGGGATTTTAAACACCTTGATCAAGGCACAGGAATCTGCCTCGTCTCCTGACACTAACGATCATCTAGCAGGGCAATATTGTTGCTCTAACTGGCATCCTGATACTGTTATGAAACGGCATGAGGCATTACTCGAGAAGTGGATTGTGACTGAAAATAGCCAGCATAAATTTAAAGGTAAGTATCATTTTGCCACTCATGAAAATGATCAAAAGCTTCGCATTAGAGTTATGCCTATTAGGGCTGGTATATGGTTTAAGATTCTCTCTGATATTCCAATCTCAAGATGTAAATTGAATATCTTCAGCCATCTTAGATTCATAGAGTTGTAGGACTTTAGAAACTGTCTGGTTTTGAAATGTCCAAATGAGAAAATGGAAGCCAACAATTGTAATATAACCCTCCTGCTATCTCAAGGCAAATTGCTGGATATGGAAATCAGTTGTCATGGTCACAGACCATTGCTCTTTCTATCTCATAATTTTAGGGCAAAAATATGATAGGTGTTTCTTTGATCTGCAAATTCAAACTCCTACAGTTTTTAAAATAATTTTGGGATAATTTATTTAAAACACTTGAGGCCTTCCTGCAATAAAGTCATACCAGTCACAAAGTAGGTCTGGAAAGAGTAAGGGTGACAACAATTTTCTCCAAGTTTTATTCCCTTCACCTATAAAATATGAAAAATAATGTCTACCTTATTAAAAATAATGTTAACCAGGCTAATTAAAAGGGTTGGGTTAATTGGATTATAACAATAAAATATTGAATGCAGAGTTTGGCATATGGTGGTCCATCAAAAAAAATGGTGATTGTCATTGTCTTCATTATTCTGTATAAAATTCAAAAGGACAAAGTTTACTATAGACTCAAAAGCCTGAAAAGAACTTTTCAAAGATATCTATCTATTCATCTCTCATGTTTTGTGTACCAGGTTAAAATAGTACTTATCTACCCTGACTCTTCTTTTAAATGATTCTAAGAAAGAAGATAACAATACTTCTTAGTGAATTATTATGACTATATAAATAAGGTTATTTAATTTTTATGATTACATATAATTGTTTTCTTCAAAAGAGGTTTCTGTTGTCCTAAGTGACAGCAACTAACAGCTTCTAGGGATAGCATCTTAATTAAGGATCATTGTGCAGAAATCTTTTCTCTAACTAGGAAGGGGGAGAGAGGTTGTTAGGAGGCAGGCAGGAATATATTAGAGATATCCAAAGATCTAAGGGCCTTTGTGATCTAAAGGGGTCCCCTCTTTGCCCAAGAAAGCTCTCTGATTAGACGGAAACCTGTCACAGAAACATAAGAGCCATTTTAGCACTGTGTAAAGCAGTCTTCAAAAAAAAAAAAAACTTTAGTTAAACCAGTGAAAGGAGAGGAGCACCTCTCCAGTTGCAGCTGCCAATTATTTCAGAAGAGGGAAACTCAAGAAAGTTGGAAATAAGTCTAAAGCATGAAATGATAAAGTTGCGGGTAGAAGTGGCCATAGCTGTGGTTGGTTTTATGTTCTTAAGATTGAGCTGGAAGAAGCCAGAAAAGTAAACTCTAACTTTACTTAGTTGGAAATAGATACCTTGACATGGGTAAGATAGTTCTATTTAAAATTAACTGTTGTCAAGGATGCAGAAGACAAAAGTTACTGTGTTTTGCCCTTATCAGGAATGGACACTTTAATAAATGAAAGGTGGCATTTAAAAAAAAAAGGAAGAATCAAACTCAGAAGAAAGACAATAACTCAAAGACAAGATAGACAAAAGATCCTAAGCACAGATGAGAAAGAAATCTAACCAAACGATAAGATCCAAAAAAGAATCATATTCCTAGGACCATTCCTAACTAAACTGTAATAGTGGATTATCTGAGACCGTCTACTGGATTTAGGTTATATTTGTCATCCATTTTAAGTCAGTATGATACATTAGTAGTATTATAAAAAAACATAAGATTTATAATCACTGATCATATAACAAATACTTATTAAATGCCCGGTGCAGGCCAGATATTGTGCCTGGCACCAGGGTTGCAGAAGAGGGAAAAAACACACACACTCCTTGACTTTAGGGAACCTCAAATCCAGTGAGAGAAATGAACATGAGACAAACTTGTGCCATTAAGTGAGTGACAGAAGAGTATAAGGGGGAAACCTGACCTAGATGAAGAGGTAGAGAATTTAAGCTCCAACCTGAAAGAACAGTAACAGTTAGTGAATGAAGAGTAGAAAAATAAAAATTTTTCTACTGCCAAGGGCCTGAGGCAGAAGAAAAGTTAAAACAGCTGAAGAATCAAAAGGACAGTGAGGCTAGTGTTGACCAAATCAAGGGACGAGAAGAAGGATGTAGCTAGAGATGTAGACAGTGACAAGGTCAAACAGACAATGGAAGAATTTTTAATGTGTCCTAAGTGCCATGGAGAGTACCACTGAATGGTCTGAGGCAGAGGGAGAGAAATTATTAGATTTACATTTTAGAAAGAATAACTTAGTACAGGTCTGCATAGAGCATAACAGCATAACATAGTGTACGTAGCAACAATTTAGGGAACTGCTATGGTCTAAGCAAGGCATGGTAGTGGCTTAGATTAGATGAGAGATATGGAGAGAATTGGATGTCTTCACCACCTACACTGTAGGCCTGGTGGTCAGTTAATGTAGGATGTGTCTGAGAGTAAGGTAGGGTATCTCTCTGGTTGCTGGTTGAAGTTACAAAGTAGTGGATGGTGCCATTTACTAAGATGAAAAGCACAATGTCACAGAGTTGGAGGAAGATAAGGAAAAGAAGAGGAAAAGTTCAGCTGGGGCAGACTTCCTTATAGACTTAAAAAAAGGAAAAGAGGAGAGTGGTTCCAGGGCTATATCAGGATCTTTAGGGGTAAAAATCACTTTGAAAAGATATATCCAGTTTTATAACTATACATAATTTTATACACACACACACATACACACATGCACCTTCTATTTTGGAATACAAGCCACAAATCTCAGAAGTTTTTTGGCTAAAGGAAGCAGCATGTCCCCTTAGGGGAGTGAATCTAAAACTGCAATGATTGATGGTTATCGAAAGAGGACATAAAATTAAAAAGATTAAGGAACTCTAAGTAGGAAGGGCCCTCAGGACCAAGCAAATAGTCAAAAACAATTCTGAGGTTTAACAAAAAATAGAGGCGGTTAAAATTTGGATAATATACTGACAGAAAGCATAGGCATCAAAGAAAGAAAGAAATTAACAAGGACAAATGTCAAAGATGGCATCTGTATCAGGTGACTAAGCTGAAAGAGAACTTTTGGTAATTATTTAGTCTTGAAATGAGAAAGTGGCAAACCAGTCACAGGTTAGCACGAAACAAGGTGACACAGGACACACCAAAGAGATGTTCATCTGGCCCCCAGGGCCGTGGTAAGACAATCGAGGTCCCCCAAGGGAAGCCTGCAGTTAAGGGTTATCACCAGTCCCTGAGTGAGGAAGCCCTGAAAACTGGTTTAAAAAATGACTGTCTTTATCAAGTTCTGTATAAAAATATGCCTAGTGAAGTGTGTGTATGGAGTATAGGGTCAACCAGTTTCAACAAAACCTTTCATTGTCTTCATAAAATCCAGAGTTAAAGAATTCCTCCTCCAATGGTTCTTTGTAAAGATGGGGACTGAGCAGATACTACCTGATTATTTCAATCAACATTTGAGTGCCAGAGGGGAAAAATTTATTTAAAAAGCATCCTTTACAGAATACTGCCTTAACAATTTTCAATGGGTAGTCCATTGGTACCACCTTTGGCTTTTTGTTTGGCAAAACAAGAAGCCAAAGCATCATAAACTGTCTTAGAGCCTTATACTTCCTACATTTCCTGAGTTTTCATCTGAATGCCTCTGCCATGAAATCCCCTCTCCTGACCTCAGTGGAAATGTCTATCCTTTTCTCTGTGAAATAACCTAAAAGCTTTTGTGTCCAGTCTATACAAAGGGTGGGGGGAAAGTAGGTTTACAGTTCTGAGTATGTGAAGCACGGAGTTTATTCTTGTATTATTATTTATTAATTATTGTATTATTTTCCATATGAAAAACTGTAAACCTGCTTTTGCCCCAGCCTGCGTATTAATTTCCTGTATCCCTTCTTCATAAGTTCCTGCCTGTAAACCCATTAACCATCTTTATTCTTCTTCTCTGATTTATCCCCATATAGTCATGGATCCCAAAATTAGACTCATTACTAAGTGGCTGGTCAATGGCAAATCTCATGACGTGGCATTCTCATAAATCCTGAACATGTGAGACTGACCAGAAAAAGTGACATGACGGATCTCGGGAAAGGGTTCATGTGCTATCTGAATGAATCCCAGCTAAAAATAAGTATGTACGCTAAAACCGTAAAATGTTTGCAAACAGCCAACCTCCAAATCAGGTACCTGAGGTTCTAAGCCACCGATCACCACTTCACTCCCATCAACACACACATGCACCACCACCACCGTCTTTCTTCTTGTTGAATTTCTGCAAATAGAAGAACTCTCTGTTGGCTGGGAGGGCTAACATCAGCAACAATTAGGGACTGGAACCTGATATGAAGAGGCCAAGGCTGAGTATGTGCAGCACAAACCACAGAGGGCTTGCCAGTGGAGACGGGAGTGTCTAGCCTGATCAAACGAGAGCATGATGCTGGAACCAGACTTCTGGGTCTGAATTCTGACTCTGCCGCTTGCCAGTTGTTTGACATTTGGCAAGTACCTCAGCCTCTTAGCCTCAGGTGTGTTTTCTGTGAAATGAGGCCAGTGATGGTACACACATTATAGAGTTTAACAATCAAACGAGTTAAATATTTGCAAATGTTTACTACATCTGAAATATAGGTATGTTATATATATATTTATATGTTTATACTCTCTGAACAAAATAACTACAAGAAGTATTTGCTGAGTTGATTAATGTAAACATTGTTAGGGTAATTTAGAACTTTTTTGCTATTGAATCATTGGGAAAAATCCCAGGTGACTGTCAACCCTCCAATAAGAGTGCCAATTTTTAACTAACATAGTAGCCATGCCATTGGCATCAAGTTTGTAGTTAATGTAAAGCAGTTCAATATACACACTAAGCAGTTGGGGTAAATGACAAGCACGTGTGACAGAGAACAAACAGCAAACTCCCGCTCATGTCCTGTGAGTTAGCACTCGTGTCAGCAAGAAATAGCATTAACTTAACCTGTATCTTAATTGAAGTAATTTAATGTTACCAAGAACTAAAAGCAAAGTTGAATATCCATAAGTATTTGAAATTTCAAGTTTTCCACAGAGTGTTATATTTTGTAGAGAAAATGCAGGCTCATTCCATTTTATACATGAATAAAGACAAAGCACTTCTCATTTAAGACCATAAATGATTAAATTAAAATTGGTAGTATATATCAAAGCAGGTATTCAGAAATTTGCTATTAGCTTTCAGCTAAAATTGGCAATGTTTATTTATAGACCTTAACATTTAAAGTTAAAATTTTATTTTCTATTTCATTTAAAGTGATAAGAAGTATGAAAGAGGTCCGGCACAAATAAGTATATATGTATGATCCCATTTACCTAAAATTCTAGAAAATGCAAACTTATCTATAATAATAAAAACAAGTCAGTGGTTACCAGGGGTGGGGGGTGGGGCTGCTGAGGTCGGGACAGACAGGGGGCGCTACAAAGGGCCACTAGGAAATTTTAAAGTGATGAAAATGATCTGTATTTTTATTGTGGTGGTAGTTTTATACCAGCGCCGTACACAACTGTCGGAACAAACAAAACTGCACAATTTAAATGTATACAACTATTTAAAAATAAATAAATGTATACAGCTATTATATATCAATTATGTATCAATGAAGTTAACTTGAATAATAAATGTCACAGAAAAATGTTTTAAACCACACTCAAAATATACATGAAAGTGGTCACAAAATGTTTCCAGCTAAAGTTCAAATTCAGTTATATTCAACTATCTAAAATACAGATATATTATTTTTTCCAGCACAAATTAAATTAAAACTAGTATCTTAAAAAGGCTTGTAAAATCAAGATGTCATCTAAGAGAAAATAAAAGTCTATTGTTTTTTTCTGTTTTTAATACACCTAACACTAAGGGGACTATAACAAGGAAATGAAGAGAAGTTAGAGGTGCTTTTCTCTACAGCAATGAAATGGGCTATTGCATGAAAAGTTGTCAGGAATGTTATTGTTACTGATGATTCAACCAGAAAGTTTTATGGAATCAGATGTTGAAACTCTTCACAAAATTGTTAATGGAAACACCATAAAGGATTCTTGCTCAGTATTTTCCTTGTACTTCATAAAGACCTCCATCCCACATCAAAATTTTAGAATCCACATTATAATTAATTGTGCCTACAGAATGTTGGCACATGCAAGAGGTCATAGAGAGAAGCTTTTATATCTCACATAAAACACCATCACAGGATTACAGCCTACTATCTCACTTGTTACAATTTACCACAAGCCTGATAAAATAATCAAATCACTGGATTAAGACTAAATTATTTTTCTCATTTAACTAGTACAGTCTGCTTCACAAACTCAAAGTTTAATTATGGCAATATTTCTTTACCCTCCTCCAATTCATTACTCAATTTATTATATACCAAATAGCTATAAGGCTAGTATTTTTCATTTGAAGTTTCTCCCTCCCTCTAAACTATTCAAGAGGGAAAAAATTGGTTAGAACGGTCTAGAAGCAAGGCAAGGGGCATGCAGTCTGGAACACAGGGTTCCCACAGTCCGCTGCGACCATTCTTTCTTGCTACCACCCAGTGTCAAGCCATAGTGCAGCTGTTTTGCTTGTCCAGTTCATTTGTAAACACACGGTCCCTTAGGGATGATCGGCCCATCTCAGGCTTGGGCTCTGTCAGGAGCTGACACCCTTATGCTCAGGCATTCCTCCCTGTTGCTCAAGCCTGTGTGCCTCAGGGACAGAGTCGGAGAGGGCTTTCACCATTCACCATGTTTTCTGCCCAAAGCTGCCTCCTTCATTCACTGCAAAACTCTTGTTTAGAGCCTGAAGGCCTCAACCTAGAACCTGCCTCAAGCTAATTTTACTTAAGACCATTTTATTTCTGGAGCCTCATTGTCCTTCTTTGCATCTGAGCCTCGTGCAGAGCCACTCTAGTCCAGCCTTACGGGTTTTCCTAGCGTCATATCCTGGGAAGAAGAGGTTAGGGTACTTCCTTTCCAGAAGGCTCAATGATTCTGAGGCAGAATGATCCAGATCCTTTTCAAAATTTTTTCATACCAGAAATTTCAAGAGAAGAAGAGCCTTGAAATAAAAAGGTAAAAATAATCTTAACCCTAAACACAAGAAAATGGGGACCTACTATAACAAATGCTGTTAGTGCCCTGTGCACATTCCCTTGGCCGTCACCATTTCTAGGCACACCTGCCTTCCTTTCAACTGCAAGCACTTTTCCTGATGGCTTTCCCTGGACCCTGGTGCATACTCTGCCCCTACACTAGACAGTCCAGAAGTGCTGGGGAGTCCCATGCTCTCAGAACAGCCAAAAAATGCCAGGTGTATAAACACACAGAAACTGTACTTCTTTAACATGACACTTTCTTCTTTCTGTGCATTCCCTTAACCATTAAGCCTTAGGACATCAGATTCTGGTAAGTATCAAACTGTCTTAAGAACAAAGCCTCAGGTCTATTGACCATGGAAACAGTTTCAGTCTAGCTATAAATAACATCTTGACTTTCAGTTGCCTTTTAGCCCCAGGCCCAGGAAAGCAGAATGACTCTTGGGGCCACAACCTCACGAAACCAGACAAAACACTGCCCTGGTTGATATCGGGACCTACTATAATAAGCCACCAACTTTTAACAGATGTGCCACAGGAATTTTTAAACCATGCAACACCTGACTATTTAGTCAGGGGCACTGGCCTCTTTTCCCTTAGATTGTCAGATTTTTAAAAATGCCAACAGCCAGTTCAATAATAGCCATCCTGATGTTAATGAATCAAAATTATACCTATTTTTTGTCAGACTGTTAAAAAAAATTGTTTTTGGTGTGCCACAAAATTTTAGTAATTAGTATATATGTACTATGAGATGAAAAATGTTGAAAATTGCTTCAGTGATCAACTACTCTCTACCTTGGCTCTAACCAATCAGTATAGCCCACGGCCCCAACTCATTTCGCCATTATGATGAATGATTTTTCCCCTATGTAACTTATCCCCTGGAAGCCAAAGGAGAGCTAGTTCTTTGAAAACCAGCTCACCTGTAACTCTAGGCTTGGATTCCTCAACTAATAAACTCTTATTTCTTAGCTATAAACTCCTGTCACATTTGATTGGGCTTCGATGTGAATAGGTAAATGAACTCCTTTAGTCTAATAACAGGCGGGGCTTGCTGGATGCATAACACAGCTCCCGTGTCCCAGAATATTCTGCAGTGCTCCCAGCAATCTCCCAAAGAATTGGGCTATCTTTGCCTACAATGATAATTTGCTTGAGAAGTCACTTTCATTGGCTTCCTTCACTTAATC
Source organism: Mormoops blainvillei (assembly GCA_004026545.1). Lineage (NCBI taxonomy): Eukaryota > Metazoa > Chordata > Mammalia > Chiroptera > Mormoopidae > Mormoops > Mormoops blainvillei. The sequence goes on along the minus strand of PVJD01004204.1, from coordinate 63,965 downwards.
CCTTCCATGGCTCCTTACCAATGTTTCCTGAGATCATCTGTCAGTAAACTACCTGCACTCAAATCCTTTCAGGGTCTACCTCTGGGAAAGTACAAACTGAGGCACTCACTGATTCAGCACAACCAAGAAAGCCAAGGCTAAAGGGCACTCAGAAAAAATGTCAGATACACTATCTCAGAACATGCAGGGTATTTGGGGAAACAGCACAAAAACCAAAGCAGGGAAATCTTAAGGAAGGAAAGCCAGGCGGGTGGTCAACAACCCCTGGTCATAAACGGAGGAGTTAAGAGAATGGCAGAGCGCAGAGGCAGCATGGGGAAAGAATTCTTTCATAAATGATAAGGGCCGTCAGGACTATCCCCAGTTACCAGGCAAGAGAAAGCCCCAGGAAAGAGCGCATAGGCTCCTGAATCCTGAATTCATGCTTTTTTTCAGAGCGCCAGTAATGAGACACCTTCATAAGCAGGAGAAAGAGCTGCAGCTAGGGATATCTGAATTGCTTCTCCATATTACCAAAGTGTGCTCTCTCATATTGTCCCCAGAGACCTTAGAAAATAAATCTTTCCTGTAAGATTATATACTTAAATAGATTCTTTGTCCTAAAGATAGTCTAGGGTATTCAACAAAATTAAACCAGACATATACTCATATATGGCTTGAATGTTTATGTTGATACCACTGTATAAAAACAAACAAACCTCAAATAACAGCAATTTACTGTTCTGTCATTTACAGATGATTATATACAGTTATTTAATCCTGAGAGTCATTTTGTAAGGTAAATAAGGAATATTGTCTTGTCAGCTCTTGGTGTTATATACATAGTGTCTGTGGCTTTCGGTGGTGGTGCTGAGTTACTATGCACAAACTGGTAACTCTGAATCACTGGAACCACAGCGGAAGTCTAGTGATAAGTCCCAGCCTAAATCAGAAACATTAATATTCCTTCAATTGTTATTGACCTTCACCAGTCCCAACTTCTGAACTCTGAAATACACCTCCAGCTCAGAATAATATAAAGGTAACCTTTTGGGGGGAATTTTAAAATAGAGCAAGTTTCTCCATTTACTCCCTCTACTTTCTCTCGAAAATATAACATTTTTTCAAGCAAAAGGTGCAAATTTTTCTTTAGAAAATTCATTCTGTTGAGTTTATTTTTCTATTTTTAAATCTCTAGGCATGTTTGATGTGAATGTCACCAGCTAGGGACTATTACATCGATAACTATAAAAATCTGGTCACGACAATTTCATAGTTATTAAAAAAAATTGAGACACCTGAAAACTGAAAGAAAGGTCAAATGATATTCGCTTAATAATATTTAAACAATTGTTTTGGCAATCTCTGATGTAATTATTTAGATAAAATTAAGGTACAAATACCTATTAATACCTGTGGGTTTTTTAATGAGAGTTAAAGAAAATGATTCTTAAATGTTTAGCATTGGTCCTGACACAGTATGTGTTTATTAGTGTTTAGTAAAACATGGTTTTAACATAAAATAATTAAGATATAGAAATAAAATCATAAAGTTGAAATAGTGGGTTTCTATAGGACTCAAAAAAAATTTTTTTATCTTCACCCAAGGACATTTTTTCATTTCTTGTAGAGAGACAAGGAGGGAGAGAAACAACAATGCAAGAGAGAAGCATTAATTGGTTGCCTCCCATGCATGTCTGGAGCAGGGATCATGCACTCCGGGACTAAGGATTAAAATTGCAACCTAGGCATTTGCCTGGACCAGCAATCAAACCTACAAACTTTGGTTACGAAATAACACTCCAACCAACTGAGCTACACCAGCCAGGGCAAAAAACAATTTTATTATTTTCCCTCACTCTACTTTTAAACTCAGTATTTGGACTCATACTTCACTGTCTTTACCATAAGATCTTGGCCCTAAGTTTTTCCAGTCAATCTTAAATAATTTTTAAGTCTTCTGGTTACATTTAGTCACAAAATACTCTCATATTAGTACTAAAAACTGTATTAATCATATCATAGTCAAAACTCCAGCCTTCACTTACAGCTAAACCCTTCCCCTTCTGCATTTGGGTCAGCTACAGTTGGGTGTGTCCAGTGGCAAATTGCTCTAACTTGGGATTACCCTTCTCCCCTACTCAAAGATTTCCAGCCACAGTTTCTGAGCCAGTCTTTTGTCCAAAGGTAATCAAGTTAACATGGGGTCATTAGAGTGGGCCCTGATCCAATATGACTGATGTCTTTGTAAGAAAGGGAAAATTTTGGGCTAAAGACAGACACACATAGCTGGAGAGCACCATGCAAAGATGAAGGCAGAGGTAGAATGGTGCTTCACAAGTGAAGGAAAGCCAAAGACAGACAGCAGAGAGCCAGAAGCTAGGGATGGTGCCTGGGACAGATCCTCCCTCACAGCCTCAGAAGGAACCAACCCTGCTGACACCTTGAGCTCAGACTTCCAACCTCCAGAACTATGAGATAATAAGGTTCTCTTGTTTTGAACCACTCAGTTTCTGGTATTTTGTAAGGGCAGCCTAATTACTACATGTATAGTAATTAGTATATATAGAGAGAATATGTATATACTAGTTTGCATATATAAATGCATAAACATGTTTATATATATGTATATATGTATTATATAGAGGTTATGAATATAAAAAAACAAAAATACTTTCAACCTTTTTTAAATGTTTTTGTAAACAGTCTAAGAATGTTTCCTTATTTTTAACAGAATTTTTTCAAAGTATTGTCTCAGTCAATACTTTTGTATAGTTGTAAAGTATGAAAATCAAACTCTGGAGGAAATTTGTCATTTTATGTTACTTATCATTTTTTTATGTCAAAGTTTTTAATTCACTTTTAAGATTAAAGTTATGATTTGAAATGGGAGTGGCAGTCATTAAAGTTTGATGATATAGAAGGTTCTCTTCCATATTGAAAATTCAATAACACAAAAAGCATATGAACCTGTGTTTTAGGAATATTTCTTAAAATTCATGAGTTAGAAATTAACTAAAATTTACTCTGGGAAGCCAGAGTTAACTGCTCCATATTGAAACTAAAAGAGTCACTATTTAAATAAATAAAATAATGGAATTACTAATTTCAAAAAGTGACTGAGTCGAAATAATTTCTTATACTTTTATTCAAGCATTTCCTGCTAATGTATTGAACAACTTCCAAATGTAAGTGTGGAAAACAGCCAAATGAAGGACACCAGGGTTCTGGGTAGGATGCAGATGTCTCTCTTTTCTTACCAAACCCCAGTTTCAGATTAGGTGTTCTGGAAAATGGCTTACTAAGAGGCAGTTGCACTTATCTTTACTGAAGTAACAGCACTCATTTATTCTTCCTAACTTGGCACATGTTATTTTTCCCAAGAAAGACACAAAAGGAATTAATTTCTTACTTATTTAGATATCCCCTCTAATTGTTTTGAACTTTCTTAGCCAAATAGAGAAATCATTTTTCTAGTCTTAAAATAAAACCGTAGCTTCCCACACCCCCAGAAGAAAATTAATTCAGACCACAAAAGGGTTGCACTCCAATTCAAAGGAATGTGTGAGTTAATTAGCACAGAAAGAAAAGTCCTTTTTCTTATTCACATACCCTTTGTCTTGGTTTTTCCAAACAATGACTACTTTTGTTCAGTGTTTAAAAGGAATGGGGAATATTTTTCAGGCACATTTGGCACAGAGAAGAAGAGAATTGCATCTCAGAGGAATTTCTATATGTTTGATTTCATAACTTTCTCAAGACATAAGTTGTAATCTGAATTATCATCCAGTCAAAACTTAAATTACAATTAAAAACTTGTTCCAATAAATCAATGGTGGAACTTGACTGAAGTCCTTCAGGTTTTTCTGATAAGACCAGCCCAGCCTCGTTAAAACAATTAAGTCCTAGAGTTTCATGTTTTATTTTGTTTTTAATATTTGTGGCCCCCAGACACAAAGAAATTAGGATTGGAGAGAAGGCATAAAGAATAACAAACTCAAGCAAGAAAATTTGGTATATTACCGCAAAGGATTCAGCATATTACCAATATGACATCTAATTTCCCCCAAAAAGCCTCAAATACATAGGGCTTCCAAGAGGTTTTGGTCTCTCAAAGCTATTGACAAAGATCAAATATTGTAAAGTTAAGTCACTTCCATGCTAAGTCATTTCAGAGTACCTAAGAACACAATTTTGGGGTATAATACATGAATGAGAATTAATCTTATATTACTTTGCAACCCCCAAAGCACCTCTAAACCAGGAAGAGTTAGCGGTTCCTCCTTTGCCTAGAACTTGCACACCCATGGAGAGCACTGCACTTCTATTTGTTTCCCACTCTATTCATAAGACTCAACCCAGGATTATACCAATTCCAGCTGAGTTGCTGGGTAAATTGATCATTACTTACCTCAACCACCCAAATTTCAGCTGCTCCTTAATGGAGCCAGGATAATTCTATAGAAAATAATGTTTCCCTAATAAAAGTTAAGAGACGCTGGGCTCTTTATTGTCAGTTACTCATAACAGGTCCTACAGAAAGCAGTAGAGTACACTGGCCGCTCCCGATAGCTGTTGGAATCACCTGGGGAGCTTTAAAACTCTGAATGCTCAGACCCCGCCCCCTATCAATCAAATTAGAATGTGGGGGCCAGGCATCAGGAATTTTCAAAGATCTTTAGGTGATTCCAATGTGCAACAAACTTTGGGAAACAATAAAGTAGAATTTTGAAGGAAACTAATGGCAGAAGTGCAGACAACAGCTAAGGGGGGGAAAGGACAAGATTAACTTATGTAAAAACCATAGGCCCAAATATTTGGATAGTTTTCTTTTGAAAAGGAGTGTGAATGTGCATTAAAAATATGATGCACACAGGTATGTCCTCACATCCAAGTGAGAATTAAATGCCCTTTTATAATTCTACAGAAATTGACCATAAATACACAGTGCTTGCGCATACATTTTACAGTGTATCAGAACGCTACAAGGAATACAAAGGGATTGATTGGTAAATCAATAAATGAATGACCTAGAATAAATGACCTTGCAAACTTTACGTATTCAGTTCAAAAAGTAGCAGCCGCCACTACTGATATTGTTCGCACCTCCTCTGCTCTCCCTGTGAAGAAAGTGTCCTTTGAGACCTTGGACCAGAGCACAGCTCCAATCAATAGATTAATTTCCAAATATAACCGGAGATGATTCTAGTTTTCAGAGAATACTGGTAGGAAACATGTAAAGGAATTGCACCCAGAGAAACATGTTTCCCTCTTCGGGAACTATCTCGGAGCCCATCTCCCCTCTCTACAATGAAGGCGTGAAGCATCGTAAGCACCAAGACCGCGCCAATCAGGTAGAGCAATCCACCATCTTATTTCAGCATGCAACAGAAAAATAAATTTGGCAAATAATAAAGCCATGCAGAAGAAACTGAGCTGAAACAAAAATCACTTATAAAAATCTCATATAGTAGATTATCAATCGAGTTTTGCAAATTGATTATAGAGTCATCAGATTCAGGGATCTATCTAACGAGTGCTGGTCTGTAGTGAGATACACAGGCTCTGACGATGCCCCCCATGTTAGCATACCCTGAACCACTGGCTTTCCTTCCCAGCCTCCAGGCACACAGACAGCACCAGCGAGCCTGTGCCATGCCCAGAGGCCCCCCTACTTTGGTTTCTTCTTGGATCGTATGAACAACACTTGACTGTTCCTAGGCCCTTTCGAGTCTCACGGGCCCGTGAAATTTCCTCAGGACTTTCTGTGTACACCCAACAAAATACTCAGTGGCAGGACTTTCTATCTCTCAGGCCCCAAAGAGGAAGGGGGGAATAGGTCCCTTCTACTCTCCAAATGTATTCTTTCGGTAAGTCACACTGCTGTTGACAGCTCCCCTCTCTATTTGCATCTCTAGGTGGTCTCCCATGTCACAGGCCGAAACTTTGTTAAGGGTTCCCTCTGCTTCAGTTGCTTATCTGACACCCAGGCATTATGGTAATACGGAGAAGTGGAATAGGTGGGTACGGATGCGTGGGTCGGTGGGAGTATTCCAAAACTCTCAAACGTATTTGAGTTTACATATTTTACAGACTCAACCCCTGGCATTTTGGTTCCTTTTTAACCCTACTACCTCCCTTGGGGTCAACTCTTTCATCTCCTGGGTGATACCATAATGCTGCTGGTATACAATACAAGTCAGTTTGCATGTCCCATTCTTATTTTACCACTTTTATATGATAGAGGGTAGTTTAGTATCCTAAGGAATCATGACTGGCCCCTGTGCAATTCTTTGTTGATGATAATCATGATGCTAGTTTATTTTTTTCATGTTATCATTTACATAACATACTCCTGTGATCCAAAGTTTGGCAAATATCAGCTATTTACTTTTTGTTTTGCCTTATTTTCATCAATTGGTATTAAACTGACCTAATTTTTCATGTCCTTCTAGTTCCTGATCTGTTTTTCAGGAAAGTCTTTTTCTTCAACAGTTAAGTCTACTGGTTTCTAAAATTTGATATAATTTTGATTGTACTGACATATTTTTTCAAATTACCTTTTCTTTAATCTCACAAGTTATTAAGTAAATATATAGTAAGCACATTATATTTTCCGTAAGAGGTATCTGTCTAGATACCTCTTATGCTTAGAAATCACCAGCATACAAATAATGATTCCTTCCATGGAACAAGAAGGTGTCGCCTGAGAAAATAGTGTTGAAAAAGGAAAACGAGATCTCAAAGTCTGATCCCCAAGCCATTGGAATGATCAGAAAATCATAAAAATGAGCAGACCCTACCAAAGGACATTGAGATAGAAGGATAACCAAAAGATAACAGTATCTTGAGGGCAAATGAAAGAAAAACTTTCAAGAAAGCTAGAGTAATCAACTGTGTAAAATGTTACTGATAAATTGAGTAAAAGGGGAGCTGAAATTTATAAGATTTGGCAATATGGTATGACTGGTGACTTTGTTAATCATAGTTTATATAAGAGGAGAGAAAGCATGATTTTTGTATATTCTGGGTATACAAGAATAGTTAAATCATCTCTCTCCCATTCTCAACTTCTTGCTTCCAATCTGTGATATACTTGATATTGAATGAAAGATACAATGCTCAACTCTAATGAAATAGTCTGTTTATTAACTCAGAATGACTTGTCCCCACTCAACTGCAGACATTTGTATCACAAGTTCTATCTGAATGGGTCCACCTTATCCAAATGAACAAAGACCATATCTTATGCTTTGCTATCCTCTGTTCTCGACTCCTGGCTATGTTCTTGGCACACAAGGTAAACTTTGTACTTAAGAGAACTCTACGCTCCAGTAAAATGCAACATGGATGGCTCCGTGTCCTGTAGCCCCTCTAACAACTTCAAAAGATGTAAGATCCCAATGTGCAAAGGCCATTGCACCAGAGAAGACAGGTGCTCTGCTTTTGTCATCATCTCTAGGCCATGAAGTTGGATGCCAAAAAAGTGCTTAAAATTATTATGCCAAGCCATCTACCCTTAGTGACAAGAGGAAATTGATCTAAATAGGCTTACTTCAGGGTGTGATAAATAATGTACTTCCCTGTCAATATCTTGGAAATCATTCCTCTGAATCAGTCACATTTTGTGGTGCTCTAGAGCCCCATCATGCAATGAGACACACTCTATGTCACAGTCAGGAGCCAAGAACTCCAGCTCTGCCTTTACCACTAAATTATTAAATGACATTGGGAAGGTCATTGAATTGTCCTCTGGCTTCATTTCTTTATCCATAAATACATCTGTCATAATAGTTACCCTTCCTTCTTCATAGAATAATTGTGAGGATGCTAAAATAAAATTAATGTGAAAGAGTCTATAAAAAGCATATACTGCCATACAAATCTAAAATGGCACTATAAGATAATGATTAGATGTGAAGACATTAAGTCTAGAGACAAAAGTATATAAAAATATTATAATCTATAAATTATTTCTTGTATACCTACAAATCCTTCAAATTATAGCAATACAAAATGAAAAAAATTCTCTAAACTAAGTTTGTGTGTCTGTGGGTTAAATATGTTCATTCTAAGTTTTTGACAACCTTCAAATGTTAAGAATATATAATGAGTTTAATACTGTAAATATGAGAAAAAAGCAAGAAAATTTCATGATAAAGATGAAAATGTAAGATAATAGACAAGACACTTACTAGAGATGGAAAATTTTGGGTTAAGTAAAAACTTATATTTGGGTATTGAAGAAAAACTTGTACTATTATTTTAACCAAGACAACACTGATATTAGAATTTTAATTTATGGATCAGTTCTCTAATACATGCTTTTTTTTATTTTATTATACAAAGCCTTGAGGTGCTTGCATGAGAAGGTATCCCATAAATTATACTATGTAACTTCATACAGCACAGCCATTAATCACAAGCATTAAACTTATTTTTTCCTTTTCTTTTGGCATTCAACAAAGAAATCTTAGAAACATAAAAGAAACAGGTCAGGATAAGCTGCCATGCCTATTTATTTCACTCTAAAGGGTTGCCTTGGAACGGGAAAAAAGGGTCAGATTTATCATTTCCAACATCATTAACTGTCCTAGGTTTGGGTAAGAGTTTTCTAAAACACCCCCTCCCACCCCAAGAATCTTAGTTGCTGCATGAGATTTTCAGGAGTCAACCTAGAATAATTTTTAAAAGTTGTTTTTAACTAAAGATTTTCTTTCATTCTTGATGTTTTGCTCTCTTGATGTTTTGGGACATAGAAAATTACAATTCACATAATAAGAACAGACGCACAATATTAATTTCTTATGGACGAAAGTTTTAATTGAATACCTAAGGATAGCCAAGTCTCTTAAGATCATAGCACATCATTTATGTCTTATCTATATATGAGAGTGCTATTCTATTTCCTCACTGGTAAGGAGAGAAATTAAACTTCTAAGACTTGAGTGGTCCAAAAAGATTATTTTTGATGTTTCCTTTTTGATAACCCCTGAAGAAGGTATTCCACATTGTAAATCCTCATTTAAGAATACATGTAACAGACAATAACAATTGTTGGTGAGAATATATAGAAAAAGGGACACTCGTGCATTGTCGGTGGGACTGTAAAATGATGCAACCGCTGTGGAAAACAGTATGGTGCTTCCTAAAAAAATTTAAAATAGAACTACCTTATGATCTGGCAATCCCACTTCTGGGTATATAAACCCCAAAGTTGAAAACAGGTTCTCAAATAAATATTTATAGATCCACATTCATAACAGCATTATTCAAAATACCCTTGAGGGGTAAGCAACCCAAGTGTCCATCTACAGATGTATAGATAAACAACAGGTGGTATAGGCATGCAATGAAATATTATTCAGATTTAAAAAGGAAGAAAACCGTGTCACATGGATGAACCTTGAGGACACTGTGTGACAACAAATAAGCCAGTCACAAAAAAAGAAAATAATATATAATTTAACTTACATGAGGTAAAGTGGTCAAATTCATAAAAACAGAAAGTGGGGCAGTGATTACCAAGGGCTTAGGGAGGAAGAAATGGGAGTTACTGTTTAATGAGTGCGGTATTTCCATTTTGCAAGGTGAAAAAGCTCTAAAGATCTGTTACGCAATAATGTGAATATAGTTAACACTAAACAGCGCTGTTCTGTACACTTAAAAATGATTAATAAAGTAAATTTTATGTTATATGTATTTATTTTATCACAATAAAAATAATATATGTAGCATCTATTTTTTATACACATTACCACTGCAATCCCCAACATTATCTTGTATGAATTTCCTAAATTTACACTGGGATCTGAAAATGAACCATAGATATAAACAATTTTTTAAATTACCCAAGAAAAGGATCGGCTCGATGAGAAAGGAATAGAAGCTGAGCTGGGGGAGGGAGAAAAGCTATTTGTGTGATAGATAATCTAGCAAATTTATAATAATAGTCAATGCCTCAGGCTTTACAAGAATAGAAGTATATATATTATAGCAGCAGTGCTAAGGATAGTAACCATGTGGTTTTTATATACAATTTTAATTATTTTGTTGTGAAACCAAAATATTGTTTGTAGAGGGTTGTGATGTAGCTTAGACAATGTTTTAATGAAACCTTGGTAATTTCTTGGTAGTTTATTAATTCGCATATGTATGCATATAGATATGTAAGAATAATTTCTTGATTGTTATTCGTTACAAAACGATAAACATTTCAGGAAACAACTTTTAATTACTTTGTGAAGTTTCCTCAGTTCCTTTATTGCTTGCTGTATTCTTTAATAAATAAAACATTACCAAGAAAAGGATAACCCTCTCGCCCAAAGGAGCCAGGGCTTGATTATTATCACATAAACAATAACTGCAGAGTATCATAGCGAATGAGAGAACTATGGCATAAAATTCCTTTTTTGCAGAGATATTTTAAGGAAAGCAGCATACGGGTAATTAATCTTCCCATATGACAGAAAGCACAGAAATGGGAAGTTTGTATTTTTATACAAGGAATTTTGCAGTAGGAAAAATAATTAACAGATGATAGTAAAATGCAATAGAGTATAAAATATAATAAAGTTTGAAGGTCTAAATATTCTTTAAACAATAAGAAGAATGGTAAGGACAAAAGTTAAAGAAATCTAGTATATTTTTTTAAATTATAAATTTGGAAAATGTAAGGGGAAGACTAGAGTAGGAAGATACAAGGAGGGAAGGAAGGAAGGAAGGAAGGAAGGAAGGAAGGAAGGAAGGAAGGAAGGAAGGAAGGAAGGAAGGAAAGTCGCAAACATGAGGACAAGTCCTATCAATTACAAAATCATCATAATGTTTGCTCCATATAACCATGAAGGATATTTTGTGCTATAAATTAAGAATTCACATATAAAACAAAAGATGTTAGAGGGTGTGTGAAGATGGAAATGTCAATGTGTGATTCCTAATGGAATTTCCCCAAATCCAGTGCAAGGCATCTCTAGGGCTGGGTAAGAAGTGCTGTTCTTGAGGGAATACCTGACTGTTCAGGGCCATCCTTCCTGCTGGCCCTCCACCAGCAACCACAGGAGATATCTGAGGTTCTCTGTAGCAAGTGATCACGTCGGTGCTTTTGGTGGCTTCATCTTCCAGCCTGGATTCAATTTCATTCTTGCCACTGGAGAACACAGCAGGGTTCCCCAGACACTTGGCTCACTTGTAGATAATGCTGCTACTTTGTTCCTTGATGTTAATCTTATTTCAAGAATCTTAGTGAGCCTACAGAATATATACCCACAGATAATATCTTCCATGGGAAGATATGATTATCCATAGCAATCATGACACGTTAAACTCTGATTGCATACAAATGAAACTCCATTACTCAGTTTTCTCACTGTCTCTCACCTGCTGGGGGTTGACAGTGATTTTGTGAATCTAGGTACCATTTTCTCACTCTTTTTTATGATGTTTCACTCTGAGAGCCTGCATAGAAAATTAAGAAAATTTGCTTAAAATAATAGCTATAGGTTGGAAACACCATTCTCAATCATTTAATTGGATTATAAGTACTTACTTTTACAATCCTTTGGCATAATACAAAATTAATCAGGATCAGAAATATGACTTGTCTTCTCAGATGACATCCTCCCTCAAACATCCTAAGTAAATATGGGTCTATACCCAAATTTCTTGTTGGCCATGCTTCATTCTTGTTACATCTGGTATCATTGCCATATTTTAAGAATTTATCACATCATACTGCTGTAGTAGGCTTCTATATTGTCCTACAACTGACCTGAATACCCTGAAGTTTTTCTTTTAGACCTGACAAGTTCTGGTAACCATAGTTCTACTTTAGCATAGTGGTTGAAGGAGCAGACATAGAAGACAAAAGGACTTTGCTTGGAATCCTAGTTCTGTCACTTTCTAGCTTTATAGTTTATACAGCTCTGTCTTTTTAAATTTTTAAATGAGCCCCAGTTTTTTCTTGTATGAAATAGAGAAAGTAATACCTGCTTCAAATATTTCTTTTGTATATTAAATAATATAATGTATATAAAATAATTAATGAGAATTCAAAAACCTATGTTATTTTTTATTAAAAATTGAAAAATAGCTTTATTCATAGTTATAACTGAGGCAAAGAAAAATCCCATGATGTTTTTTAAATTATTAAAAAATAATAAAATTACTTTTAAATTTTAAATGTACTTTAAATACTTTATTACTTTTTTCTCTTTAAAATTTAGCAAGTCTGATAAATCATATTGGATAATTTTCAGTAAGCCAATATATTTGACAAATTGAATTAAATAAATGTTTATTCACACAAACAAATGGTTAATTAAATATCTCCCTCTACTTATTCATGAATAATTGTTGTTATAATTTTTTTAAATATCAAAAAGCTCAACTCTTCTAATCATGTTTTCAAATGAAATATTTCTAACTTTACATTCCTAGATATTAACAATAAAAGAAAAATTCTTATGAACTTATGGGAGGCAGGTGAAAATGAGAAAAATTACACAGACAGTGAAATTATAGAATTTCAGAACTAAAAGGTAATGTAAAGATCCTATTTTCCTTCATTAAATGTAGCACACTTTTAGTTAACTGAAAGGAAGTTTTATTAATGTTTTTTACTAAAAAAATTATTAGTTAATTCCATGTAACTAATAATTTGCTAATAAATATTAGTAAAATCATTATGGGTCAAATTGTATCCCTCTTACAACTCATATGTTGGAGTCCCAAACCCCAGCACCTTAGAATGTGACTGTATTTGGAGATAGGACCTTCAAAGAACTAATTAGTAAGCTAAAATTAGGCTATTAGGGTGATTCCTATTTAATACAACTAGTGTTCTTATAAGAGACAGTTAGGACACAGACATGCACAGAGAGGAGGCCATGCAAAGACAGAGAGAAGACAGCATCTCTAAGTCATGTAGAGAGGCCTCAGAAGAAATCAAACCTGCTGACACCTTGATCTCTGGCTTCTAGCCTCCAGAATTGTGAGAAAATAATTTTCTGTTGTTTAGTTAGTAGTATTTTCTATGTCAACCCTAAAACACTAATACAAATATACAATACTTCAACACTATTAATAAAATTAAGTTTAATTAAATTAAACTTGTGGACTTTTATGATATATTAACTCACATCAGATGTCAGGATAACATATACCGAAGTAAGACTCACAGCCTTATGGAGTATAGTTAACCTCTGGTGTGTGTGAAATGAAAAGACTTATCTAATTACCCCATGTGGTAAGGTCAAGTAAAGACAAACTATTAAAGTTAAAAACCAGTGTGATATAGATCTTTATGGGGTACTGTCCTATAAAAAAAAGATTAAAAATATATATAATTCTAGAGAGCAGTAATTCATAGCTACAAAACCTCATGTAAATTGTAAGCAATGTTTTAGGTGTTAACAAATACTGACAAAATATTAAACAAAATTAACTGAGATTAAAAGGTTGTTTCTGGACAGAGGACAAACTTATTCACTCCAATCAATGTGGAATTATATATATTCTAAATACTTACTACTTTAATACCATGCATTTACCTGAACTCCAATTCTCATTTACACTTAAATTTTACCCAATTCTCTTTTGGGTAAAATAGAATTCTGCTAATTAAGTTTCCTTATTCTTTCTAATAGAAGTCACAGTTAAGGTACAGTTAATGTTTCAAGAAGCATCTACGATCATTTCTATGTTAGTCATTGGCATCCTACAAAGCTAGTCAGAAGTCAATAACTGTATGAACATGTACATATGCTATACTAACTGTTCTGCATGTTTCAGATCTGCTTTTTTCACAGAAGTGCAAAAGCAAAGTGAAGAAAGAAATGTAGACTTTGAAAGATCTCAATTTTATCCTTATATACAGTATGTCTATGATATTATATAACAAAATAGAATATTAAAAACATTTTTAGAATTTTCTCTTTCATAAGGCCATTTTCACTTATTTGTTACACATGCACACATACACACAGATACACACTCAAAAGTTTGGAATTAGCCCACTCATCTGTCCTTGCATAAAAAATTTGACCTTTATCAATGAGGGCACAAAAATTGATTCTTAGACTAAAGAAGTATACAGGAAGCACATTACAAAAGAATCAAGTCTCCTGGTGTTTAGATCACACCCGCCATGCCTACTTTTGACACTAGTCACTACTACAATAATGGTGGTCATTCCAGGCTTTTTTGGATTTATAATCTCATTCTTTTGGCTTTTCACACTAATTACACTTCAGTTTCCAATCTTTATTCCCATATACATGTAATTACTACTGCAATAAAAGCTCTAATTCTTCATTTTATAGAAGCAGCATAATGCATAAACTTAGGGCATATGGTTCAGGCTGTGAGTGACCTGGAGTCAAACCCAGCCCCACAGTTTGGTGCAAGAAGACAGGAAGAGCTCATCTCCCTTACACACTTAGGTCTATCTCCCTTCCATGCCTAAGACTTATAATTCTCTAGCAAGAATGATAGAGAAAAAAGATGTTTAAAAAAGGTAAATTGAGCACCGTGCTCAAAAACAAGAATCCAGAAGCATACATTGGAAATGCTTTAAGTTAGGAATAAGGTGGGAAGATTGCCAATTGTTGGAGAAGGGAGGGCAGAGGAAGACACAATACAGAGCATAAGAGGTAAGATGGTTTCCTCCAGGGAACTCCACAAAGCTCAAAACAGAGTTGAGGTTCAGTTTACTCCAGAAACCAATGAATAGTTCAAAATGAGGAAATCCATCAACACAATTCATTATCTTATAAATTAAAGAAGACAGAACATTTTCTTCTTTAATGAACATATTCTATTCCTGGATGCAAAAATGACATTTGAGAAAATCAGCTAATCAAACGTAAGCCATATAATAATAGAAAGAAATTACTTAGAGGGGATTTACCAAAATACAACAGCAAATTTAATTCTAAGTAGCAAAACAATTTATTATAATCACAAACAAGAATGTCCCCTATCATCATAATTATTCAGCATTGCTTTTGAGTTTTGAAAATGCAATAAAAATTAAACAATCAGTATCAAATTTAAGAAAAATAAAATTATTTTTGCTGATTATAGGAATGTATATGTGTAAAATCTCAAAAATTATACTAAGGAGAAAAAACCTATCAGAATTAATAAAGGAATTTGGTTAGATGGTTGCTTCAATTTAAAGATATAAAAATACTTAACTCTCTACCTTCCTTCTATTAGTATCTAGATTTGTAAATAGAAAGAAAAATATTTATTCTTTCCATCATCATGTGATACCTAGGAATACATTTAATAATTAAAGGACAGGACTTATATAAAGAACACTAAAGATTTAATTGGAACATATAAAGCAAAATCTCAACAAATGAAAAAATACAGTTTTTTAATAGTAAACTCTAATATAAAAATAATTCCGCTTCATTATAAATAAATATAATAGAATTTCAAATATAATCCTGTGGGTTATTGTGGAATTAGAGTCAATGATACTAAGATATGTAGAAGACTAAATATTAGAAAATAGACAAACAAAGTAGAAAAAGAAAAGACTAGTCAGGGTGAGTATTGGGCCAAGATAAATGATACTTACCATGTATTAAAATATATTTTAAAGCCATTCTATTAAAGCAGTATAATATTGGCATAGTAATAGCCAAATAATTCAGGAACACCAAAGACAAAGACAAGGAATAAATGCCAAATACCAGTATGTGTACATCTGTTTATGTGTGTGTTTGTGTACTTGCACATATACAGAGCTGGCCTTTAATTAATGCCTGGGCTACAGGTGCCAACCCACTACACAGATGAAAGTTCATGTATGACTTTTGACTCCTGCAAAACTTAACTAGCAATAGCCTACCATTGGCCAAAAACCTTACTAATAACAAAAACAGTTGATCAACACATATTTTGTTGGTTGCATTATAAATTGTAATTTTACAATAAAGATAAAGAAAATGTTATTAAGAGAATCATAAGAAAGAATACAGTTATAATACTGTACTTATTTATTGAAAAATATCCCTGTGTAAGTAGACCTAAGCAATCTAAATCCCTGTTGTTCAGGGGTATATACAGATGTATTTAATATATGACAATATTAGTGTTTTAATTCAGTGAGAAACAGTTTTCAAAAAATCATTATCATGTTTAATAGAGCTAAAGGAGTAATAACCTTATTATATGAAGAACTATTATCAATGGCTATAAAAGGCAAAGAAACCAATAGAATAATGGGCAATAGGCCTGAATATAAAAATCATAGAAGAAAAATCTCAAAATGCAATGTGAAAATTTCTGATACTCTGTATTAATTAAGAAGTATATTAGGTTATCAATAACATATTACCTTAAGATCATATTGTCAAACATTAAAACTGTAAGAACGGAATTGCCATTAACTGGAATGAGAAAAACTACATAATGAATAGGTTTGGCAAGAGGAGAATACCTTGAGCTATGTCAGGAGCTCAGAGTAGGCATGTTACATTTGAGGTGCACATTGGACTCCGAAGCTGCTGTTGTTATGAAGTTGGCAGTTGTACGTATTGGTCTGGAGTCATGAGTGAGATCTGAGCCAGAGTTCTATACATGAGTATGGATGCAAACACTTAAAGAATAAATAAGAAGAGATAGAAGGACTGAGCCCTCTGGAAGATGTGGTTTACAGAATCATAGATCAAAATGCCAAAGGGTGAGCTTGGAGATGAAAATCAAGAGGTAAATTAGCAAAACACAATGGAATAACACAGTTATTAAAAAGAATGAGTTGGCACTATATAATTTACTTTGGAGGAATTTCCAGGAAGTATAGTTAAGTGCAAAATCAATGCGTGGAAAAGTTTAATATTATGCCTTTATATACAATGAATTATGATACCCCCCCCAAAAAAAAGCTGTATGTGTATATTTACATATAAGTATGTGAGCAAGCAGCAGAAAGAAAACAAATATGTACTAGATAGTTAATGTTGGTCACCAGGAGAATATAAGATAGAATAGAGGGGGAATAAGCCAGAAATTAATGTAATTTTGATATAATAATTTCTGCAATTCTAAAAGTTGCCCATGATTTTTAAAATGACTTGTATGATATTGCAGTAGAGGCTGTGGTCACACATTCCTCCATTTGCCAGGAGTGGTGCCCTCTGACACATCATGGCTAATTCTCCCTGGAATTGCCATTAGTAGAATGGAGCTGCCACACTCCAGGTGTGACATTGTGATATCACAGGAACTGTATATTTTAGTGTTTGTCCTTGGTTCCTGGCCCACACCTCCTAAAACTCTTGTAATTTCCTGAGCAATAGGAGTGCTAGAAACATCCTTTGTTCTAATAGCTGATCTTTGACCCATTTCTGACACAGAGACCCTAAATCCCTTAAAAATTCCTGGGTGTCTTTTGTGTTAATGAGGTAATTTTTGATGGGCTCCTGGATAGCTTTGGATGGAGGCTGGCCACCAGAAATACCAAACCATGATCAAAAGAGGAGAGGTGTTGAAGACTGAGTTCAATCACCCAATGGTCAATGATTTAGTCAATCATGCCTACATAATGAAACCTCCATAGAAAACCCTAATCAAAGGGTCTGAAGAGCTTTCAGGTCGGTGAACACATGGAGACACTGATAAAGTCATGTACCCCAAGAAGGCTCAGTTACCCTTCCCCATCTCCTGTCCACATCTCTTCCATTTGGCTGTTCCTGAGTCATATATTTTATAATAAATTGTTAACAGTAAACAAAGTGCCTTCCTAAGTTCTATGAGCAATTCTGAAAAGTTATCCAACAAAAGATCATCATGGAAACCCCCTATTTATGAATGGTCTTTCAAAAGTGTAAAGGGCCCAGACTCACACTTGGCACCTGAAGCAGCGGGGCTGGGGGACAGCCTCATGGCACTGAGCCCTTAGCCTGTTAGGTATGTGCTAACTCTGGACAGTTAGTGTCAGAATGAGTTCAATTGTAGGGCATCCAGTCAGGGTTCACCAAAAATTGGAAAATTGCTTAGCATGGGAAGAACCCACACATTTGGTGTCAGAAGTAGTGAAAGTAGCAAAAAAAAATTGTTTCCTTTTGCAGAATTATACCCCTTCCCTGAGGGAGGTCAGTCAGGGACCCCTTGACTAGCTGATAAAGGGATACAAAGTCCCAGTTCTCCTATTTTATTATGTCACAACAGGGGGCTCCAGAGCACCCTCCTGACTGATCGAGTTCTCCGTGGTGACTGTATGACCGTTTCCCCCGCTGCCCCATCCTGCTTTGCTTGCTCCTTCTCACTGTGTCCAATTAATTTCCTGCACATGAACGCTTCTCAGAGCCAGTTTCCTGGGGAACCCAACCCACGTTACATGTGATGCTACTCATATGAAAATAAGCATATAGTTGTTTTTTAATGTATGTGTATGTTAATGCAATGACAAAGAGTGACATGAAATAAGGCCCCAAAATATTAATGTACTGCCTGACAGAGACATAAGATTTCAAGTGACCTTTTCTTCCTCCCTATAGTTTTACTTATTTTGTCAATTTTTCAATGATCACATATCAGAAAATGTATATTTATTATAAAAGTTATATAAGTAATCAATAGAATAATTAAAATCATATAGTTACAAATTGAGAAGAGAATGAAAAAATAAGAAACTAATAACTTACAGTCATAAGATGCTACATAAAGATGATTAATCACACATGGGAATGATATTATTTTAAAGTTAATGAGATAACCTCTAAAAGAAGCAAAAGCTAAAATTATTAAAATTATTATTTCCAGGATGTAAAGTTTGGGATATGAATTATGAGTAGTTAAAACCTTTTGTTTTTCACTTATGTTTTTCTGTACTGTTTAAATTTTTTAAGTCATATGTGTTATTACCCTGGTATAATAGCACACATTTGAAAAGGCCAGGAATAATTTTTTAATTATAATGGTGATATTAGAGATATTATAGAACCATGGATTACTTACATATTACTGTCAAACTGCCTGTAGTGTTATTTCCCATAATTCATATAAATGCATACAATTTAAAATTAGTCTTTGCCACCTACTACCATGGAATCTTGCAGAAATTATTTAACATCTGTAAGCCATATTTTCTTCATTGAAATATGGCTATAATAATAACCACCTTATGTTAGAGTTTGAATTAAATGAGATAATGCATTTTAGTATAGTCCCTGCCATGTAGAAATGTTTAGTAAATGGTAATTTAAAATAGGGCTCGATTTTTCACTTTACTTACCAATATTAGTTATCCATGTAGATTAATCAATAGGTACCATATGTCCTACTTAAAATCTATATCAATCCAAAATAATTATTAATAATACCACTTTCATTTGCAAAAGTATTCCAATCTGGTTGATAAAGTATATGATTCTCTACTTATCAATAACAACACTAACACAAGAAAGAAAAGCAACTCAAATACTCTGTTCAATTTCATAAGGCATTTCTCTCAGCATAATACTTATCTAATATATAGTGAATGGTGAGTGAAAATTACCCGTTATATACAATATATATTTTACACATAAGTCATATAGTCATACAAAAATTTAACTTAACAGCATCTTTGAACAATCAAAGATGACATCACCACTATTAAAGTTTTGTAACAATATGAATCAATTGTTTTGAATTCAAGTTTATTACCAACAACTCTGGAAAAGGTTAAATTGAACAGTCATGATTATTTCCCATCAAAGAACATTCTAAGTCACCCTGAGTGAGAAGAAGTAATCACTAGAAGGAACGTAGGATTGAATCCCATTATTCCTGTTCTCCCCACCATCACTAAATAGCTTACGATGTTTCTTTGCAGCACATTTCAGCTTACTATGATACAAAATTATAAAAGTAACATTTTTTATTATGATGAAGCCCTGTGTGAACACTAGGACATTATGAATCGACTGTTTTCTCATTTTAAATAGATGGCATCTTTTGAAAGGTTTTATTATCAATTTATTATTTTAAAAGATAAGCCACACTATCTCAATACTAGAACTATACTTATTGAAGACAGTAAATTTGAGTTTTTCCTGTGCATTTTTAAGTGACCTATCTGTAATATCTAATTACCTCAGTCAAAGATATTGTGTTCCAACCAAGTTGTGCCCGGTGGTGCCTCTGCAATGCTAGCCTTAGTAATTAGGACTCAATCTTCCAGCCATTATGCACACAGCTACCAACACCCCAGAAAACTCCTGCTGACATTGGAGGAACATAGTGAATGTATAGTAGGCCACTTCCAATTAAACCCCTTTTCAGAGTCTGTGTATCACTTCTTCAAATAGACTTTCTTCTGCCTAAATGAAAACATCAAATGCTGAAATATATGCAGCATAAAGAGAATAATATTATAAAGAGACAGTGACAGTAAATGATCAGTGCTACATAAATGGGTCCCGAATAAGATTTACTCTGAGCAAGATTAAAGGTCCACTGTTCCGTTCCAACATCCCTGCTCATCTTTAATTTTTTTTTTATCTTTAAAACAACTCTGCCGTAACCAAGCAAATGCTACCATTGCCCCACAAACAAGTCATAGTCATTCCTGCTCCTGAACATTTCCAGCCATGTTTCCTCCAACAAAAACACATGTATTCACAATTTCTGTACATTAACTCTGTACATTCTACTCACGCTAACCTTTATTAATATACAGGGTCCGGCAGAAGTAAGTCCTGATAGAGTCTAGTTGGTAGGGTAATAATATGAGTGTAATAATTTATAGTGTTAATTTGAACATTTCACCTAAAATGTCATATGGCATGCTTGAGTGTGATATTGTTATGCTACAGAATTACATGCTTAGGATTTTGTAATAAAAGATTTTGTAATAAAACAGGGGTATTATTTGTGTCAGGCCCTGTATATCATAACTGATGCATCTTGCCAATCACTTCTCCAGTCATGTCACAGGCTGAGCTCTCCCATGCCTATTCCTGACCACAGAACAAAGGCAGCCACCTGCAAGCCAGAAAGAGAACCGGCACCCTGATCTTGGACTTCCCAGCCTCCTGAACTGTAAGCAATAAATGTTTGTAGTTTAAGCCAACCACCGTATACCATTTTTGATACAGCAGCCTCAATGGGCTAAGATACGGATATAACATACAAGAGAAGGAAAGAATTAAATGGTTTGAAGAAAAAAAATAGAGAAATAGATAATCCAGAAATGTATGGCCTTGAAGGATTGAAACAACTTTTATACCTCAACTATAAGAATAAAAGATTGAAAATGATTTTGTAGGGTAAAAAAGCTCATTATGATTGCTTGGTGAAGCAAAGTGTCTCAGCCTTGAGCAAATCAGATTGAGAATGTTTCCTTCCTATGTGAGTCTGTTGGGTTTCAGATACCCTAAAGATAGTCTTATTAAATACAGAACTAGAGGCAAGAGATATCGAAGCCCTCTCTCAAACACCACCAGGAAGGCCTAGTGAACATGCTGAGTTTATTAAACTTACTGCAGCAAGTTACAACTCCAACTTGACTAAATCTTAGTAATACCTCAACAGCTGGAAATTAGAAAATGATAGGAAGGTTTTAGGACCTGGGTTTAGTGAGTTTAAGGCAGGTATTGGGGACCAGAGATCTGGTTCAGAATGGCTAGACTATGACATATTAGCTTTGAATTTATGGGCACAGTGGGTCAATGACCTTGAAGCAGTTTTGATAAGCAAGTTGTTGATCTCAATGATCATGTTAGTTGATTTTAGTCTTATATTCCAAGAGAAAGTATTTTCTGGAGAAAGCAGCTAACTTGTGCTTGCTTGCAGTGCTAGTTAAATAAGGAGAAGGATATATGCTTAGTTTCATCATTGTTAACCCAGAGTAAAAAAATTATGTTTACAGACAGAGGAACTGGTTTAAGTATTATCTTTTTAAGACTGAGACAAGAAATTATGTGGTTTTGGTTATCAATTCCCACTTTTGGTCCTTCTCCAGCCTATTCTAGATCATTTTTCATCTCGGGTCAAGATCAATTCAAATGTGTATTTTTATTTGATGAGTCATGATCATTTGTTGTTTCCTTGTTGAATGATAACTTATTGGATTATTTGACATAAAAGTGGCTATATAGGATTATTTAAGACCCTGAAGATAACACTTTGAGCACCAAAATACAAGCAAATACTAACAAAAGAATTATCATCAACATGTATAATTCACTTATAATCCAAGAGCAAAGAATGCTTAAAAAAAGCAAGAAAATATATCAAATTCCCAATGCGAAGGGCCTATAGCAAATAATTTAGCTACCTGTTTGCCAGATGTTTCAGAAATAATAAAGATTCCAGAAAAGTCTGTAGGACTAAAGAGACCAACAGAGCATGTAGGCCGCTCTTCTTTGAGTCACCACCATTCCCATCTCATGAACATTTCAGGCAAAGAAACCCAAGGTCTCAGTGGCACTGTCCCACTCTCCTGTCAATATGTGAACTGTCACACGTAGCACATCCCTCACTTTATAGACACATAATAAAGCAGGAAATGAGGACACTTCAGGAAAGAAGAAATTAAGCCAAAAATTCCCTCTAAGTCATTAAGTTTGGGGCTCTCCAATTGATACCTAGCTTTTCTTCTTTTTGAACTCACCTAAAGATTTACTTGGGATTATTTTTGTTTTGTTTTTTGAGTAAGGAAAAATGACATATCAAAATGGACCTCAGGTGATTTCCAGGGCTATTCTGAATATAGGCATCAAGTACTGAGATAAGACACTTGTCCAGCTTTACGCATAGTAGCCAATAAACTTTTCATGCACAAATCCAATACCATTTGTTGAGAGTCACTCATTGTTTCTTTTATCTGAGCCAAGATACCCATGGGGGTTGTGTAACTATTTTATAAACTTTTAGCAACCACTCAGTAAAAGTGGATTGGAGTCAGTGGGTGAGATTTAAATTAGGTAGGCCATGAGTTAGATCCATAGTAAAACAGCATGCAGTTAAGCTTGAAAAGTAACATTTGTTGCAGGTTTGTGAAAATGAAGCCATGTCTTAGTCTGCTTGGGCTGTCATATTCCAAGCTCTATTTCTGTGTAAGTTTGTTACACAGACCAACTACTATGAGAAGTTCCTAGATGGTTTAATACAGAATCCTCCTATCCTAGTTGTGTAATACAAAAGCTTTAGACTTTTAGCAATCTGGCCTCTTGCAATATATGCAAACTAAGAAGTTGCTTAGTAATTGATTCAGTCAATCAAAGCACTGGCTAATTCACTACAAAGAACTGGAACTAATAGTTAGGATTGGTTTGATTTATCTTTTAGCCAAATCACAAGATTATAGTCAGGCACTAGACACAATGCAAGGAGTTGCTGGTGACAAAAGAAGCAGCATTAATCACAGGGGCTTTATGGATATTATAGATAAAGGACAATAAGTAAATATTAGCAAATCCAGAAACTTAAACAAGCAAAGACTATAGAAAATAGCTGGAGAAAATAAAGGGGCTTGCAGATTAAATCATAATTTGTGGTTCTGGTCAGCTGGATCTTGTTCTGTGGTTCTCAAGCAGGAACTGTCTACTTTGTGCACTTGTCGACTTGATCCAAATACTTAGAAACTGTTTCTTCTCAAACGTCATCTGCTGCTGGAGGGCACCTAAGGATCATCAGCTTCAGGCCTTTGGCCAGAAGTCTTCCTATGAGCTGTAGATGATTTATATCACTTACTCTGGTAGACATAAATCAAGGATCACTCCCCTCCCCCAAGTTTTTCTATGGCAAAAATGGCAAACAATGGCTGAAAATGTCTATGCTATAGGAATTTAAGGGCTGTCGATCTTTGATATCTCTCTTCCAGAAAACCAAAGCTCCACGTTTTAAGTTATACAAAGGTTGTTTAGTTGGTTGTTGAGAAACGGCTGGCTGTACCTGGTGATGATAAGACTGGGTGTACTGCATGAATCCCATGAGGCATTTGGCCATGCATGCTTATAACAGGCAGAGTCTGAGACTAAGGATAATATTACTAAATTCATGAACAGACTCATTGCTCATCCATAACGAAAAAGTCAATGATTGTGAAACCTCTATCCCATTATCATTAAAGTCTTTGGAAATACCTTAGACCAGCAGTCCCCAAACTTTTTTGCACCAGGGACCAGTTTTGTGGAGGGGTGCGGAGGGAATGGTGGCCAAGCTCAAGTGAGCCTCGCTGGCCCCCTGTGGATGGGGTGGGGGAGACAAGAGGCAGAGCTCAGGCGAGCTTCGCTCCAAGCCAGTTCCTAACAGGCTGACGACTGGTACCAGTCTGAAGCCGGGGCTTGGGGACCCCTGCATTAGACCATGGAAGCTCAAAGGACTCTGAGAACTTTAAGAATTTTCATTCTAGAATTCCATGTGTGCTTTCCCCCTTTCTCAAAGATTGAGGGTTTTAGAGACCATGAAGCTTCAAAATAAGTAACAAGGCCTTGAAAATCTCTTAAATGAGAACTACAACAAAATGGGTGCTTCATCGTAAGAGATCAGAAGTGAAAATGAAGCAGTTATTTCTCTATCATCACAGCTTAGCTCTTTAGCTGGAAAACTTCCAGTCAATCCTGAGAATAAACAAATGTTTAGCAAGATATATTTAAAATTATGTGAGGTGTCAGCTAAATGAAATATATTTTGGAATTTTCAAAGCTTCAGGTAGCTGGGCACAATGAGGCAAGAG
Organism: Mormoops blainvillei; assembly: GCA_004026545.1. NCBI lineage: Eukaryota > Metazoa > Chordata > Mammalia > Chiroptera > Mormoopidae > Mormoops > Mormoops blainvillei. Next base: position 39,310 of record PVJD01004204.1, on the reverse strand, counting down.
CCTTGATGAGCAGTTATTTAGCTCATATACAGTATTGTCTTTCAGGAGCAAGAATGTCCTGGAGCAATCAACTAAGTCATTTCTGCTTGGTCTCAATAACATTTAACATAGGAATAGGAAAATAGGCTTGGTCCCACTAATAATGCTATAAGGGCAAGAAATTACGTGGCTTCCATTTTCAGGAGCAAAGAAATAAAGGAAACAAATCAAACCAGAGAACTATGTCTGGGAAAAACTTTGGGAATGGTTCCTGGCATTAGTACCTACTAGAAACAAAAAGATCAGAGGCCTACTATGTTTCTAAGGTAAATACATTGCCAAAGAAACTTTGGGCTAGGTTTTAAAAATCCTTTGATTTCTTTAAAACTTCACATACACCTTTAGCACAGTAAAATTGCACGAGCCCATGGTGATTGGATAAGTTGACAGCCCCCAAAGAGGATATACTCCCCAGTTCTTACTTCTGTTATGATCATGAAAGATAATGGACAAGGAAGAGTTCTTTATCAAAACCTAATAAATAAACTTCCTCCATGGGCCAGATTAAGGGAATTCACTATTATTGACACTAGAAATCATTAATGTTGCAGGCCAGAGACAACTGTGCCTTTCCCAACATTCTATTTTGGTAATGGGAGTTTTCAGTGTGCTACTGTGTCTCTGCTTTACCATTGTATATGGGACATGTGTAGAACCATGGACATGAGCTGGAGAGTGTAAATATTTTGCCTTCGTTTTTCTTTTTAGTTCACAGACCACCGGACAACATGGAAGCACATCTAGATCCGAAAAAAAGAGGATGCTGCCTAATAAAGAAATCCTGAAGTTGAAGCTGGATGACTCCTGAGGTAATCTCCTTAGGAAGTCTCCTCTGGGAGCTGTAAAGGCACAGTTTCTTGTCCGCGTATTCTACACCGCTGAGACAGTTGTCGTTCTCTGTCCCTATGTTAAACAATATTGAGGCCAAAGCGGAATTAATGTAGTGACTTCCTCTGGGACATAGGTGTTCCTGAAAGTTAAGACTGTGAAATAGCTGTCAGGTGGTATGGAGATACAGACACACAGGGTGGGAAAAAGTAGGTTTACAGCTGGGAGTACAAGTACATGGAACGTGGAGGTTATTCTTATATTATTATTTATTGTATTATTTTCCACATGACCAATTGTAAACCTGTTTTTGTCCAATCCTGTGTGGACAGATATGAACATCGGTACAGGCACGGACATAGAAGTGGATGATAAATAACTAGAAGAGAGGAGTGTGGCAGAGACTAGTCAGCTGTTCACCAGACCCATTTACTCTTCTTCCCAACCTCACAGCCAGACCACATTTCCCATCCTCGTTTGAGGGTGGGAGTGGCATTTCACTGAGTATCAAGCCAATGGAACATAAGCAGAACCGATGTGTGTCTGGCCGCTCTACACGTCCGACCTGGCCCTCCACACTCTCTTGGCCTGTGTAGCTTGAGGTGAACAACCGCAGTGATCTTTTAGTGGAAGGGGTAAAATTACAAGATGCAAGAAGCCTCAGCGTCATTACATGGAGGGAAGCCTCCTGCTGACCAGAAATAAGAATTGGACAACTTTGTAAACTGGAAAAAACCATTCATTCTGTTCAGCCCCTGAATTCAGGAAAATGTTTGTTACAACAGCTGGCACGGTCCTAATTAACAGATTAGTTAAGTGCCCTTTGCGGCAGAGTTTGACTCAGAGGCACCTGGCTTGATGGACAGAACAAGAGCAGGGTTTCCTTCCCAACCCTGTCAGACGTGTGTCTTGTGCTGGGTGCTCTGAACAACTCTACAGAGTGGCCCTAGTGGGCACTGAAAAAATATCAATACAGTCATGGGAGGGGGAAGGGCCATGCATTAACCCCACACCATCCCTCTTCAAATAGACCGTTGGAGCCTACAGGCCTCGGCCATCAGCCTAAACATGGGTCGAGGTGAGTCCAGAGTGCCCATCTCTCTCGGTAGGTCTGAGTAGCAGGACCAAGTTCCCAGTGACCTCAGTGTTTTAGATTGCTGTTTGTAGTCTGCCCCGGAAAGCACATGGTAAGAACCCAGTAATATCATTGAGTTCAATTTAATTTCTTAGTGTTTACATTTGTCAACATAAAAAACGTTCAAACCTATAAGAATTTGTATGAGTTTATTTGAACCAAACTGGCGACAGTTGTCAGGAAGCAAAATCCCAAGGGATTGAGAAAATGTTCCAGAGAATGGCAGTTTTGCACCTTAGTTTATACATTACAATCAAAGGAGGAAGCCTGAGGGGATTACATGAAATTCACTGGTGATAGATCTGCGTGGTAGGAGAGAGTAAAGTGGGGGAAATCTCTGGAACTGGGTAAGGAGTAAAATGAACGAATAGACACATACTTCTTTTACATAGATGGGTATAGGATACCAAGCAGTTAACAATTAACATGATAACCATAACAATGAGGGGCTCAGTGGTCTCCAGCTCTGGTGGGAGATTATGCCCAAGGGGTCTGGGAAAAGGAAATTACCTCATATTCCAAAAGTATGTTATTGTAGATGCAAAAAGACCATAAAACAGGCTCAGTTAAGGTAAAGATTGACCTTTGTTAAGAAAGATATATGCCCAGGACATGACCACCTACCATGACCTGCTTTTAGGTAGAAAGTTTTAATTTCAGACCATCCCATGTGGTTACTTGAGGCCTCTCGGTTTGCCAGGCCCACTATGCGGGCAGGCCTTCCCTGAGCCCGTCGGCTTTGGTGTGAGGCCCCTCTTGCATCCACACATTCAAACGCAAACTGCTTCTCCTTATCAGCTTGAGGCCTCTCAAGCATCTTTCCAGCAAAGACTATGTCGCACTAAAGTTCTTCTACCTCGGTGGAAAGCATGAATTCAAATAAATTTCTAGAGAAGAAAAAAGAAAATCTGATGAGGAAAACAGGGCTTTCAAGTTGTTGCTGGTAGAAACGAGGTTCTTGTGTTGCAGTGACATGAAAAACAACATTTCAGGGACCACACATGGGAGCATGAAGTGTAGTGGTAGTTGTAAGCTTCACTGAGGCTGGAGTGAACACTAAGGGCTGCCCCAAGGTGCCCAGAGTCTGTGTCTCATCCACGGCCAGGTGGCTCAGCTCTGTTCTGCTGCAGAAGAAGTCCAGCCTTGTCTTCATCAAGTCTAGAAGAAGAGCCAGGGTCCAGAAATTTTCTCACTGTTTCAGTCCACGCCAGTCTCTGTCCCCATCCAGCCAGCCTAGTCTCTGTTCCCAGCTGCACTCTGGGAGGTGCTTCACTGCAGGACCCAGGCTCGCACTTGGAGCCACACTCGGAGCCGGTGCTTGGGCCCAAGCAGCTGTGAGGCCACACTGCTGCTATGGAGAGAGCACACGTGAACAAACAGGCAAATGAACATTTGTTACCAAGAAAGAGGCCTTTGTTAAGCTTTGATTATGTTACCTTAGGTTTCAAACTGACCAATCTCTTTCACAATCGTTTGCATGCTTGTGCTGGACCCTCCCCCTAACCAATCCGGTCTTTTTCCCATATTACACTCCTCCTTATTATGGTCGCCACCTTGACTCTTACTGTGCATGTGCCCAGCAGAGGAATTTTCCCTGCTGTTTCACTCCTGCCCCTTGGTAATCCTGACCAGCCACCAGGAGCCAATTCTTCCTGCCCACTTCAGGGACTAGGTCCTGAGGGCAGAGGATGCGGTCGTCCCTGACGGAGCCTATGAACGCTATGGCTTCTCCATGAATGAGGCTTAATATCTGATTCAGCTCCCTAGTTTATTAGACTTAATGTCTTATTCCCTTTGTTTGCCTATTTTCTTTCTTTTGTTCTTTCATTCTCTCATCTTAAAGATTTTATTTTTTATTTTTAGACAGAGGGGAAGAGAGGAAGAAAGAGAGGGGGAGAAACATTGATGTGAGAGAGAAATATTGATTGGTTGCCTCTTGTACACACCTCGACCGGGAACTGGACTGGCAATCCAGCCCTGTGCCCTGACCAGGAATCAAACTAATGACGCTTTGCTTTGCAGGATGACACCCAGCCAACTGAACCACACTGGTCAGGGCTCCCTTCCATTATTCATAACTACCTATCTATGCTAACAAAATACCAGATCAGTACTAAGCTGTCAAAATCCACCAAGCAGTTAAGAAAAATTCTTAATTCTTAATCAATTTTATAAGTGGGTGCCCATCTCAAGTCAGCATACTTGAGTGACCCTTCCTGGAAAGTGAATGTGCATCAGGAGTTTCTATTTGTAACCACAGGAAATTCTATATTTAAAAAAATGAGTCAAAAATCCATAGATATAGTCACTTAAATATAGGTTTAAAAGCATGGATCCTTCATTTTTAACATATTTTCCATTACTTCACAGGTAGATAGTTTGCAAAAAAACTGGTACATTAAAAGGTACCAAGCAGAATTCAAAATTTATGCCAAGTAACCAGCTCTGAACTAGTCCTAATAATAAGAAAATCTAGCAAAACCATATTTATAGTTAGCCATTTCTGTAAAAGCATGATGCGAGTCAGCCAGAATGCTCTTCCATTTCTTTCTCTTTTTTCTTTTTGTAGTCTTCTAGCAACGAAAGATCCAAAGAAAAACAAAACTATTTTAGTCACAATATGTCATCCTGCTTCTGTTTTGGGTATCAACCAGGTAATATAAGTAAAGCAAAACTTGTATAAGTGTTCTGGGGAAGGCAACCAAGGAACATCAGACTATCCATGCCTTTAAACTTTATCACATTAGCCAAGAATAATTATCAATGATCTGAAAGGAATTGGTTGTTTTTTGGTTTTTTTTAAGGTAGCAATTCACACTTCAGCATTTATGCAAATTTGGGTAATTTAAATGTATGAGATGATTAAAAAAGAATCTTTCCTTTAATTCTGCAAAAGTATGCATGTTATTTTCTCCTTATGCAAATTTCTAGGATAATCTGTTCTTTGATTCTTTTCTTAGATCATCCCACTGCTTAAAATAAAACATTGTAAATATACACAGTAGAATCAGAATCTTGCCTATGGCTTCATATGAGACTATGTAAACTCTTGGCAAGAGTGGTATTTTAACTATTTTTGAATTGTGACATGCTTATTTGGAAAACGGTCATGGAGAAAATATAACGGTAAATATCTATGGAAACGCTTCAAGATAATTTGTCAAGTCTGATAAATGTGGTGCCCTCATCTAAACTCTTAAGTGCCTTACTGCTTTGTGCCCTTGCATCAATTAACATTTAATTTGACTTAACAGCCTCACTTATCACTAGTTTTTTCATACCTGTGAAGCTAACAAATGTTAGCTTTTCAAAGCTGACAGTTTATGATTGCTTATAACCTACACAATTTCAGGCTAATGCAACAGGAGATTAATGGGCCACAGGGATGAGGCAGCCACAGGACTTGTTACCGAAAGAGAGATGAGCTCTCATTCCAGTGAATGCACCTTTCGAATACATATATTTGAAAACCATCTACACCGATGTCAAGGAGAGAAACTTCAGCCTAATTATATTAACAGTGTTTCTAATGATATACTTCAGAAGTGATTTGAGGTCCTTGTTTATAAAAATTTTTTCACCAAATAACATAGCTGATATTGGAAGTGAAATGAAAGTGGAGTCAAGTCTGCTTAAATAACATGAAGAAAAATAATTTTAAATTCAAATTAATAAAACAGGGTCACTTTTGCTACAGGAGAAAGCAATAGATTTGAAATCGTTGCCTTGGTGTTCAGGAAACATACTGAACAATTGCAGCCCCAGGTTGGTTAATGCCTGAGAGGAGTCACTTAGCTGTCTTTTCGGCGATGCTCCTAGCATTTTCCATTTCTAAAGGAAATTCCTTAAATAGAGGACCAGAGTTACCAAGAAAAAAGATCCACGTAGGTATTTGTATATCACCTATTTATAAATATATAAATAGCATTACTTTACAGGAAATCAATTAACTTGGTATTGCCACATATTCAAGTTTTTCTTATCCTTCACGATCTATCCCATGAATACTAGCTTTTCAGTGCCTTCTCACTACTCCTCTCTCAAAAATACCTAGAACTTTTTATCTACTTTTTCTTTGTACATTTTAACATCTACCATAATTATTTATGTAGAGTTTTTGTCTCCCTTGACTGTAAACTCCTTTTTGCCAGGGCTCAAAATAATAATTGCTTTATGACTAGCTACTGATTAATATATTTTTGTTAAATGAAAGGAGAAATATATATATTGAAATATATATGAAATATATAATTGGATATTCAAAGGGATGTATAACTGAACACTAATGAGTGTATTAAAACTCAAAAAATGTATATACTGAAAAAAGTTTTAATATTTTAAAAAAATTGTTTAATTTAAATGATCTGAATAGATTTGCCTTAATAGTATATAACATATATATGTTATATAAAACATTGTATATGGTCATTCAAAAGGAAAAAAGAAACAATGAGTTGTTTTTAACTTAGACATGTGTTGAATGTCTATCATCACTCAGGCAGTGTGGTGAGTGCTAAAGGATCTAAAGACACATAAGACAAACTCCCCACCATCAAGTATTGTGTAGTTAGAAAAGAAGACAACAGAGATACCACTTCACACTGGTGGGAATGGCCATCATAACCAAATCAACCAACAACAAGTACTGGCGAGGATGTGGAGAAAAGGGAACCCTAGTGCACTGTTGGTAGGAATGCAGACTGGTACAACCACTGTGGAAAACAGCCTGGCATTTCCTCAAAGGACTAAAAATAGAACTGCCTTTTGACCCAACAATTCCATTGCTGGGATTATACCCTAAGAATCCTGAAACACCAATTCAAAAGAACCTATGCACCTCAATGTTCATAGCAGCACAATTTACAATAGCCAAGAATTGGAAGCAACCTAAGTGGTCAACAGTAAATGAGTGGATCAAAAAACTATGGTACATTTACACAATGGAATACTATGAGGTAGAAAGGAAGAAGGAGCTCCTACCCTTTGCGACAGCATGGATGGAACTGGAGAGCATTATGCTAAGTGAAATAACCAGACAGTGAAAGACAGCCACCATATGATCTCACCTATAAGTAGAACCTAATCAACAACATAAACAAGCAAGCAAAATATAACCAACAACATTGAAATAAAAAACAAACTGACAGTAACGAGAGGAGAGGAGGGAGGGGGATAACAGAGGAAAGGGAGGGGAAGGGTCAACAAGGAACATGCATAAAGGACCCATCGACAAAGCCAAATGGGGGAAGGATTGAGGGTGGGAGGTGGGGGAGGGGTCGGGTTGGGGAAAGTGGTGGCAGGAAATTGTTGATGTGGGGATGATGGGATGGGGTGCAGGGCAGAGTGGGTAAAGGGGACAAAAAAATGAGACAACTGTAATAGCATAATCAATAAAATATACAAAAAGGAAGACATCAAGTTACATAATTAATCAAGCCTGTCTCCCAAAGGACCCTCCCCTCAAAAGCCAAACTTCAGCTCAAGAAAACTAGGAAAGATATCATCACAGATAAAAACAATGCACTCCTTCTGAAAGCTATATTGTGAATACAGAAAGACATAAAGATAGCAACAGTATTGAACAGGAAATCAACTTGGTGTAGCAATTATGGGTACAAGTACTAGTATCGAATGACCCACGTTCAAATTCTACCTCTGCTACCCCTCAACTGTGTTACCTTGAGCAAATTCCTCATGTTCTTTTCTGCTTCTGACTTCACATCTGTAAAATCGTATCATTATAATGTTAATTAACGATTCAGCTAGTAAGCTATTAAAATTAACTCTAATAATAAATACTTCCCATAATAGCTCCCAAAGAGTAAGTCCTCATATAGTGATAGGTGATATGATCTATTAGTATTTTATTATAATTTATCTCAGGAAAAGAATATCTTTTGAAAGACAAGATCTTCCCAAAAGAACATGAGAATTGACCCCAAATCAAAGGAGCAGTGGCCTAGAAAAGGAAGTGGCAGAAACTGTGACAAACAGGAGCACATGCCACATCTAAAGGACAGCTTAGTTCCTGCCAGTTGTTTCCATTCAGCAATACAAGCCCAGATTTTCTAGAGCTTCATGTTTTTTAAGAAAAAAAAATGAAGTCTCGTATTTCGTATGAAAGTTTCTAATTTTTACAGCAGTGAGTGGTTTGTGATCTCTGCTATGAAGGAAAATTAACTACGCTGTGATGGGGTTCAGGATACGCTAGTCCAAAATATGGTACTTTGGCATATTGAATATTTTAAGCTGAAAGAGTTTAAGAACACAGCAGGAGCTCCCCCTGCCCTTCTCCCTTGAGGAAGGTCTTAAGACCCTCTTGTGAGAGGTGCCTTCTCTATATGTGGAGGAGAGGAGCATCCTTGTCCACATGATGAAGGCACACTAGAAAGAACCCAAACAAAGGGCTTGCTAACTTTCCCCTGGTTTACTAAACTTGCACCCTTTGTCCTCTCATATTTCTTCACAACTTTCCACTCTTCATCAAACCAACCATAAAAACACTCAGGTTTAACCATTTCTTTGCATCCTCAATTCCTTATGAAAGCTCCCATGTCATATAAAACATATTAAATAATTTGTACATTTTTCTCTTATTAATCTGTCTTTGTCAGCTTAATTTTCCAACCCAGGCAGGGACTTTAAGAGAATTAAGAAAAACTTTTTCCTCCCCTACAGCTGCAGGAATTTTCCTGTGCCTCACACTCATTAAAATCTGCTTTTACTCCCAGAAGACTAGGACTCTCACTGGAGCTCTAGAAATATACACCAGTTCCTATTAGTAAGCAAAACTCTCATCTGTGTGAACAAACAACTGAGAATCACCAAACATTTGAGGAAAAGCCACTAATGGTACCAGACCTCACAAAGATAAAAGGCAATTTCTGAGGGGGCTTTATTTTTTTGGAAAAAATAAAATATTTAATAATAATAATAATAAATATGTTCCAAGATTTGGAAGTATTACAAAGAAAAATAGGTGAAGGAAATAGAGAAGGAGGAAGGGGGGGAGAAGGAAGAGGAGGAGGATGAAAACAAGAAGGAAAGAAAGAGGATATTATGAAAAAAATATAATAAGAATTCTTGGAAGTTATATATCTTATTTCTAAAGTCAAGAGATCAAAAGATAGACTAAATAGTAGAAAAGTCTATGATAAAGATAAAGTATTTAAGCTGAAAGAGCAAACGCAGAGATAATATTCAAACTCATTATAAAAGGACAAAAAAATTTGGACAATTTTAAAGTAATGTCAGTATGTCTGGAAAGTCTGCAATAAAACTAATTGGAGCTCCAGAGAAAGAAGACAGAGAGAGGGAGGGAAAGAAATAAACCATAAAAGAAAATTTCCCTGGCTTAAAAATGATCAAAGACTTAATATGGAAAAGCCCTATAAGTAATTAAGTGAAAGAAGTTTACTGTGTACATATGAAGGGTGGTAGAATATACCACCCCAAAATATGTCTCTTTCTCATAAATAGTATTTTGAACTGATTATTTTGAAAAACAGCAGATGCAGGAGATGCTCTGAAAATAAGGGAAATTTAATTTATAATTGAAATCTCCATATGTATGAGTGTCTCTCTCTTTAAACCAGGAGGAGGGTGACTGAGAATCATAAAAGAGTCTTATCAATGGAGAAGTCACAAATTCATATCCATATACCAAATTTTACTCTTGCTTATTGTGTTTTTCCCTGGTCAACTCTCCATGACTGGCCTCCCCCAAACCATTCTTTATTTTGTCTTTAGTAAATGTTGGTATTTTAGCCAGAGTTCTAAACCACCTTGAAAAGTTACTCATTTTTCCCTGGGGATCTTCTATGTGCACATGAGGTATACATGTTAATAAACTTCTGTTTGTGTTTCTCTTGTTAACCAGTCCCAGGCAAGAACTCAGAAAAACAGAGAAAAAAAATTATTTTTCTTCCTCTACATGTATCCTGGAGAAATTGCTGAATTCAAGGGATAAAGAGGAAATTCTGATACAATGTATAAGGATGAAACAAGTTTTTCTAAAAATTGACATCGTGTTTTTAAAGAATATTAAGAAAAAAATAGATGTCATCAAAATTCAAGTATAATAAAAATTTTAAGATATTTTTAGAAAGTTTATTATATATTAACTCTTCTAAAGTAATTCCTTGAGAATTTACCCTAAGTATTATACTTAAACAAAACAATAACTAAACACAAGAAAAAGTAAGACATAATTCAAGGATATAGAGATATAAAAATATTAATGATATATCCATTTATTAAAACACATGGAATATAAAAGTTCAAATAGATTGTTAAATTTTTAAGATAATCCACTGGGAAGGAAAATATCCATTTATTAAAACACATGGAATATAAAAGTTCAAATAGATTGTTAAATTTTTAAGATAATCCACTGGGAAGGAAAAACTGATAGAAAGAAGTAGGAGAGGAGGAGAAAAGAAAGTAAGCATAACAAATAGATAAAACAAAAACATATGGTAGGAATAAATTCAGAAAGATCATAAACATAAAAAGTATGACTGGGTTACATTCTACCACAAAAATATTGATTGTCACATTTGATTCAAACTATTAATATAACTAGAGATGGATAACAAGAGATGATAGTAAAAACCAAATAACACAGATAGATTTAAAATAAAGAAATAAAAAAATATGTATATAAGAAAAATATATCTCCAGACAAATGCAGAGCTCCCACCAAAAGAAGGCACTGTGGTAAAACAGAATGTAATGTCTAGAAATTACTTAAAATGATTAAAACAATTTACAAAAAATATTTATAGATAGTTAAGTCCTCCCTTGATGTCATCAATAGGTTCTGTGACTTTAATCAAAAGAATGGATAATGAAACCAATTTTACCATAGGGTAATTGATATAGTCAAGAGTTAAAGTTCCATGACATCTCCTCAACAAAATTTGATGGATCAGAGGCTGCCACAAAACAACATTGAATGAAATGATGTTATCTGAGGACCTGTTCTATATTCACCTTTATGCACCCCAAACACACTAGCGTCAAAATATGACAGGCTACAACTACAAGGAGAAATTTACAAATTAATATTCATAGTAGCAAACTTACCACATATGTCTCCAAAAATTATTGAAACAAGGTAACTTATAAGCATGATATAAGGTAAAAGAAAGAATTTTTTGGCCATAAAACAGAGAGTGCACATATTTACATAAATACAGAGCTTTCAATGATTGTTCGCAAAACATTTAAAATTTCAAAAAGTGCAAATTATAGAAAACTGTAACTTTTTGCCAAATATAATAAAACTACAAACTAAAAACTAAAGGATTGGCTGAAATATCTATGCATTTGTAAATTTTAAAACACTCATCTTATATTTTTATCATCTATCATTTACATATTTCAATTGCAAGAAAGGCTTAGGATTTGAAAACAAATGTATTTTGGCAGTGATTCTCAACACCTCGATAACATTAAAAAAAAAAAATTAAAGCCCAGCCCATGAGCAGCAGTGTTTTTAAAAGCTTCCCCAGGTGATTCTAAAATGCAGAGGGTTTTGAGAAGCACTATGTTATGCAATAGCCTGTAGACAATTTGCCATATGGGATTGAGGCTGAAAGGTCAACTAGACATCACAGATTTTGTACTTGAAAGTAGGAAGTTAAATGCTAAGGGATAAATTCATCTGGCAGACCGTTTTACGGTGGGTTTTTATGGTAGCCCTGTGTGGTAGGGGTTTTTTCCCCCTAAGTGTAACTTTAAGTGCCTTTAGCTATTTTCGGTATGCCACAGGCCTCATCGTTTCCTATTGCTTGCACTGATCCAATTAACATATTTAATTACCTGCTAGTAGAGGTAGTTAAAATCATGAGAGTATGTGAGGTCATAGAAAAGGAAGAAAGCTAGAGAGTCCAACAACTACTTTAAATTAAAATAGCCTGATTGAGTTCAAGGCCCTGGTTTCAGTTTCTTAGTTTCCATTGCTGAATCGGGTTCCAGTTACTTGATCTGTTACAGTTCTGATTAACACATTATTCTCTGCCTTATAAAATGTCAACTGTGAACTCTATGTATTCAACAAATATCTCTTTAGTAACTGCAGTATCTCAGATGCTGTGATAAGCACTACAGATACAAGGATGACAAAGCCATACTCTTTGCCTTCAAGTTCCTTAACATTCAGAAACATATATGTGTCAAGATCATTACAAGAGAGAATATGAAGTGCTTGAAAGAGCTGTAGAAGTGGCGTGATGAAAGTGCATATGGAGGCTATGTTCTCTACATCAGGGTAAAGATTCGGGCTAAGCAACAATTTCCCATGTGGGATGCCAACCAAAGTCTGAAAAGACAAACAGAATTTAGCCCGGGAGGGTCCCATCAGGGAAGTAACTGGACCAGCTATAGGCTGAATCACCAGAACCTAGCGACCAATTAAATAGGTGTCTGAAATAAACTCTACTTTTAACATTTGGGTTGACTATTGCCTTCATTACTAAGCTAGGAATAACAGAAAGAGAATAGAAGTAGCTTGTGGGAGAAAAGAAGATAAATTATGGGCACAATGAGTTTCAAGTACGTTATGAAAATTCAAATGAAAATAGTAGGAACTTTGATATATAGGCTGGAACTAAATTATTTAAAAGTGGCTCGGCCTATAAATATATATAAAGCAGTTATCAGCATATAGATGGCAATTGGAGCCATGAAAGTGAATGACATTGTGAGAAGGAAATGTGGAGGAGACAAGTACAAAAGTGGAACCCGAGGGAACACACCATGCCTTGAAAACCAACAGAGGAGAATTTCAGGAAGAGAGTGGTCAATAATTCATACCCAGAGAAAGGGTAAAGTAAGATTAGTACTAAAATATGTCCTTTGATTTTAGCAACAACCTTGACAATAGCAGGTTTAGTTTGTGGAATATGATTATATGAATTGAATAATAAATATATAAAGTGTGCAAGTGTGGACAGGACTGTAAATTACTGTTACCATTTTGAGAGGTTTATTTGTCAAGGAAAGGAGAAAGATCAAGTAGTACCTAAAGGTTTCGTTTTTGTGGTGTGTTTATTTAATGCAGTATAGATGCTTGAGCACGTTTATATGCTTAGAGGAAGCTTCATTAAATAAAATAAAAGATGAGTCAAAGAAAACAGGGCAGGAATACTGAGGATGAAGATGATGTCAACAGGCATCAGATCAAGCTGGGTTCGGCCATTCCCCTAGTCTAACCCTTCCAACCTCTGAGCAAGTACCGCCTCCTCGGTGAAAACCTCCTTGACCACCCTAGTATATAAAGCAGCAACAACTCCTTTGTCCTAGTGCTCTCTAGCTCTCCCAACTTGTTTTACATTTTTCCATAGATCTAATCACATTCCCACATATTATAAATCTGCTTGCTTTTGTTTATTGTCTGCCTCTCTCCCCTAATATTTAAACTCCATAATAAAAGTTAAATTTATTTATTTTTAATGTCATGTTTCCAGTGGTTAAACAGTGACTGGCACTCGATAGGTGCTCAAATACGCAGTGGTTAAACGAATGAATGAATGATTGAAAAGGACGTTTCAGAGTATACGCTAATTAGAAGGAAGTGCAGCAGTAGGGCAGGGTCAGATAAAGAAGAAGGGAAGGAGTAGGTAGCCAAAGAGCAGACCTCCTCGAAGTACGAAGTACGAGAGACTCTAAGCCATGTAGAGATCAGGGTGGTGGTCAGAGCTTAGAGCACTCGGGTTTAAGATCTCAGAATGCATACGGCTATAGGGGATGCCAACACCCAGACGGGGTTCCCAGAAGTGGATACCCGGAGTGTGGTGAAGGGGCAGTTTTTTGGAGTTCAAGGTACCTGAAGTTTCTTGTGCTATGTCATTGGATGTGTTGTGGTCAGAGTGCTGTAAGTTTCCTGGGGTAAAAGCAGGAAGTGCAGTGGAGAAGCAGATATCAAATGACTATCTACCATTCCTTAGTAAACTAGGGATGTCCAGGGAATAAGTGATAAGAGCAAGGAGTGAGGTGGAGGATGGGGGCAGAGAATGTGGGGATGCAGCCACACAAGGGAGATCTGAAACAAGGTAGGTATCGCTGGCCTGGATTGTCTAAAAAAACACAGTCTACTGACATAAACAACTAGAAGGCTAACAAGACTAAAAGTTTTGGAGGATTTTTTCTGTTTTTGTTTTTGTTTTTACCACGGTGTCTTTTCTTTAAGTTTCAGATAAAATAAAAAGGATGGACTTTTCTTGGTGCCCTTATGGAATGGAATCCAGAGAAATCTCGCTGTAGTAAGAAGTCTGACCCTACTTTTCATCTTTGACTGCTGACACCTTTTAACTTTTTTCGGCCCTTGTGACCTTCATCTAGATGTATTGATAAGAAAGCACCAGTGTTCTTTCTTTTGGCACCAGCAGGAGATTCAAGCCAAGGACTTCCCCTCCCACAGCTACCCTCAGTGCATCCCCAAGCCCTAACCACAATAAAAACCTTATGCCAGTCTCCTTTCCTGGTTCTCACAAGCCATTTTCTGACCGCTTGGAAAACCTGCCCTACTCCCCCCTTTTAAAAGCCTTGCTATGTAAATTATAAACCTCTTCATACCTTCGGTGTAGCACCCTTAGTCTTGACATCTGATCCACATTGTGGGTCGGGGTCCATCCTGTTTCTGAAACATGCCCACAAAAACTCAATTACTAAGGAGACTTTTCAGCAAAGCCCTCACTGACCTCATCAGGCAGCATTAGTCACTCCTTACCTCATGCTCTCACTCATGTTTATTTATATCTTTAGTGCTCACTACAGTCTAATATTTATTATAATTGACTATGCAGCTATTACTCTCATTAAGATTCTTGAGGATAAAAATTATATCTTATACTCTATGGAACTTTATGTAAGAAGCTTAATAAATATTTGATTTATTGAAATTTTCAGGAGGCGCAAGGGCAGAGTGGCATCCCATTGGGGAACTAAAGTTGCAGTTTTGATCTGAAGCTTTAAAAACACCTCCTGAATGTATTCTGTCTCTTCTGGGCTCTCAGAGTTCATGGTATAGATTAAATCATGACATAACAGCAAAGAACAATATAAAGACCCCTTTAAAAAGATCAATTCCTTCCAAGCTGCTTCCATTCCCTTATGGAATTACTAAACAGAAGGCTTAGTTGAAGTTCCCTGAAAGTTCATTCATTTTCTGTAAGAGCTATGAGAATGCTCATAAAACCAGTTTTAAATGGGAACCCACCCATATGTTTTATGCTGTTTTTCAGGCAGTTAAGCCTAATTAAGCCTTCTAGGCAGGTTAGAGCCCCCTGTAGAAACTAAATAGAGTTTAAGTACAGAATTATCTCAAAATCTATGAGCTTTTGATTGATGCCCCAGTTAATTTTGACAATTGAAGTGGCTTCCTGCTTATCTTCACTTTAGGAAGATGAATAATTATGGAAATGATCTCATTAACTCTTTGATGTCAGTCATTGGAATTTATAGAAGTTATAATGCCTGAAGTCAAGGCCTAAAAGAGAAAAATAATCAGTCAATGAGGCACATTCGCTTCAAATTTTTTGTCTTATCCACTTCACTGTCGTATCTGCAGGAACTGACAGAGATGTTGAATTGTATGTCCAATAACATAAAGAGAAGATTTTTTTTTAAATCTCCATTCAGATGAACATGGCATTCACCAGTCCCAGGGCCCCTTACATCTCAAGATTTATTTTTAATTTTGGGTTGGAAATAAATTTCATCCTCTGCACTCCCATATCATTTCAGTCTGAAAGAACAAGCCCTCAGTCACCATGATATAATCTTTACTCTGAAGAAAGGGGAACTTTATAAGCCATCGAAAATAAAAGTTAATAAATAAATTCAACTTGGGGGATAACAAAATATTTCTTAGAATGAATTTCAAATCATTATAAAAAGAGTGGATGAGACAAGGAACTGAACCAAATAGTGCAGCTGAGTTTACATAACTAATGCCTTGTAGGTTGGTTCATCAAGGTTAAATTGCTCCAAGTACTCCAGATATTTTCATTTATCCTTAACTCCTTACAAGTAAATGTTACACTTATTTTACTTTTTTGAGGAAGGAAGGTGTATTAAGGAGGAAGATGATTTCCACAAGACCTCTCACACATCACATATGGTCTTCGATTTTCTCATTTAAGAAATAATATAAATAATAATATACCCCAGAGAGGTTCAGGACTGATTTTAACCATGTGAAAGTACTTTTCAAGTGGAAAACTGCTAAATCAATATTTGTTACATAGATCACTAGGTAGATCTGTCTATTAAATACTCAAATCACTAAACACGCAACTGGGGGAAAGGCAAAAATTTTGAAGTAGGATTTAAAAGATTTAGATCCTTTTAAACTTCACTCTAAGAGCAAGTCACTTACCCTCTCGGAGCCTCAGCTCTAAAGACAGGGTCGGGTACCACGATTACTGATAGACTCAAAAATAGTCCAAATTTTTCATCTCCTTGTATCCATGTTTTTTATCCCAGTGAAACCTTCCCATTCAGCCTCTGAGGTTTTGGCTATAGAGCCTGATTTGATCAACAGAATGACACAGAAGTAATAATGTGCCAGGTCTGAGCCCAGTTCTCCACAGGCCTTGCATGCTTCCATTTGTTCTTTTGCACCGCTGTCATCATCACTCTACGAAAATACCCAGATTTGCCTGCTGAAGGATGAGCAACATGTAGAGCGGAGCCCAACTGTGCAACTTGCCTGAGCACAACCCATCCTAGCTCAGCCAACAGCCAGCCAACACCCAGTCATGTGAACAAGCCCAGATAAAATCAGAAGAGCTTGTTAGTAGGCCCAGATTCATGAGCAAGAAATGATTATTGTTATCTGCCACTGAAGTTTTGTGGTCGCTTGTTATATAGCAATATTGTGGCGATAGGTTACTGATACAGTCACCAACCTCCCAGGCAAAATCATAGCATTACTATGTATATCTCAAATGAAATTACATAAGTAAAAATTGTTTTAGAAATTATAAAACTTTTCAAATGTATAATTAATAGAGTTATCTGGATGGTTTATCATATTAAAAGTCCAGGTTAAAAAAAAAAGTCTACAATTCCCCCAGTATATATTTTATCAATATTTCATAATGCAGTTTTATAAAAGTTACTCATTTATTTCTTCGTGTATGAAAAGGCCAGAAATATTTCAATCCTGGAATTCCAGTAAAAATATAATAAAATTGCCTATAAAATTATTTTATGGGACTGTTACATAGTTTTTGGATTGGAAATGAAATGATAATTCTAGAGTGATTACACCCATCTTATACATCCTTAAGCAAGAGTGCATGTACTCATTCCAGACAGTTGTCTATCATTCTCTTTAAAAGTCATCTGGGAACAGAGTCTATATCTACTTGTAAATTATGTCAGGTTTAACGATCCTTTCTTTCAGAAATATTACCAACTCATAACTTAAATTTCATCTGAATGCATCTAGGATACAAATTTTTTTCAATTTCAAGTTAGAAACTAAAACGGCAAAGTGAATTCTTACTCCAATTATTTTACATATACTTCAGGATAACTAGCCTTTTTGTCTTTAGGCTTACAACTAACTGTTGCTATTTTCATTAGGAGAACATGTATCCAAACATATATAGCTATTAATCAAGACAGGTTTTAATAACCTATAATATAACCTCACATTTCCAGTGCTAGAGCTCTTTGTCTAGAAAGTGGAGATACCATGCTTCCAACAAACTTGGAAACACAGTGTCTGCTCTGGCAATTACAGTGAATGAGATTCTCTAAACCAAATGTGTACAGTCACAAGAAATTTGCTGGAATTTTTGGAGGAGTTCTGGTGGCCAAATAGCAAAACGCAAGTCCCCTGCCACAGTCCTGATTCGTGAGCATACCATCGATGCCCAAGGACAGAGGGGCTGCCTTGTCCCCATGCTTAGACACTCCTCACGTGCTGTATTTTCAGGACTGCTTATTGGTTGTTACTACAGTAAGAACCATTTTTCAAGGAGATGACCCAAGACTTGCAATGACTTTGCTTAATTAAGGCAAGTGTAGTTAAAGAGAATATTTTTTTGTTTTCACTGCAGAGCATAACATCAGATAGAGTTCTAACAAAAGCATGTTAAACAACAGTGTTGAACTGAAATTGAATTGTATTTAAAATTTTATTCAACTGGATAAGTGGCTTGCCTTATGTAAAACAGAATACCCCTAAGAAATATAAGCAAGGATCACGTTTCTACCAAAATATTTAACTTGCTGTGGGCAACAGTACAAGAATTCATAGAAGTGGTAGAATTATACTTTAATGAATCATACAGAACATCAAAATTGCTTCATCGCATTAGAATTTCACTTAGGCAAAGAATTACAATTGCTGGTGTACAGAAAAGGATGCTTTTCTCGACTTTGGATTGCTGGGTTTATTTAATTATTTTTTTTTGCTAAAATAGATAAGGCAAACTCTTCCCCACCCCATGTCTTCTCCCTAAATACTGAAAGTATTTTGACTCAAACTCTATTATGTGCCCTGTAATATCTAAAAAATAGAAATGTCAGTTTCTATAACATTTATTAAGTTCTAAGGTTCATATCTGCATCAGTAGTCCCTTAACCTTCTTGTAAGTTCCAAACTTATATTTTCAAATGTCTGCCTCTATGAATGACTAAATACATGATTGCAGATGAGGGTATTTACCTTTCTGGGCTTTAGTATCCTCATCTGTGAAATGAAGGCATTAAATAGTGAAATAATCTTTATGATCCCATACAACTTCAATAACCTGTGATTCTAGCACCACCTCAATGATGTGAAACATACCTCATACCTAAAAAACCCAAAAATATAGTTATGTTATATAAACCTGATCATTTTCAGTTATTTTCAATTTTAATAGCAACCATGGATTGCTCAATGATAAAAAACAAACAAACAAACAAACAAACAAAACAGTGTAATGGTTGATTTCTTACCCTTCTATCAATTCTAAGGCCACAACTGTTGCCAAACCAAAGTGGGTTTTGGTTGCCTGCCATCATCAAAAGGCAAATTCTAGAGGCAGAGGCTGGTGAGAAAGGAAAGGGGTTTTATTCAAAAGCTCAGTGATCTGGGAGGACAGGGGATTCTCCATCTCCAGGCTCATCAGGTTCATCTCTTCCACAAAACACAGGAAAAGCCCAGCTATCCCCAGCAAGACCGAAAACAAAGGCAGTGCCCAGAATTCCCACTCCATTTTAAAGTACTGTCTTTCGGCGCCTGAGGCAGCTAGCTGGGCTGCTGTCCGGCTTCCTACTCCCTTTTGGAGGCTGTGCATGGTGCTGCTGCTGCCACTGGCCCTACGGCTTCTAGCAGCAAGGTCCTTGCCCCCGGGCAGTGGAGCCCATGAGGATACTGGCGAATGCTCTACTAGGTCAGCAAGACAGAGAGGCTCCCTCCTGGAGGCCATGGAGTCATCGCCCAAGTTGAAAACAAGCCAGTACAGCAGTCCAAGCAGCAGCCCCAAGCCCCTTGAGCTTTCCTTGTTTATATTAGTTTCAGGTATGCCTCTGATCAGGTGCTTTTTCACAATCCCCAGTTAACTTCCCAAACTCCCAAACTCTCTGGGAGGATCCACCCTCTGACCAATCCCTTCTTTCCCTAGGCTAGACTGACAGGCTTCTTCCATCTGGCACCTCCTCCTTCAGCCATTCTGACCTCTATGGGGCATGTGCCTGCCTGTCCCTGGCCCCTCACCTCAATCTGGTGCTGGGAGGGGATAAGAGGGCTTTTCCCCTCATCCAATTATCTTGCTAGCCCTGAGAGCACTCACTGTAATGCTCCCTCAAACCACCACCTTGTTCAGGGGTGGGACGGTCAGGATCTGCCACCAGGAGGAGGACACTTCGCACCTGGGCAGAGTATTCACAAGGCTGAGCTCCGTTACCTACCTGGGTGCCGTGGCCTGCCACTGCCTCAGGCAGTCCAGGATCTCCTCTGGCAGGCCAGGCTATTGGTATCATAATGTCCCTCAAGTGCCACTCGCCTTTGCATTTTCTTTGGAGAAACCTACTATGTAGCCAGTGAAGGAAAGCAGAATACCTGACCCTGAAACATTCCACTTGGGCATGTGGATTATTTTGAACTAAAGGCAATAAAGGCTCAGCAGACTCAAGAAAAACTTTTCTATCTGACTTAACTACCTAAAAGAATATAGATAGGAACTGTGGCTCAGGAAGAGAGTAATTACCAGAGTTGTTGTTGTGGTTTTGTGAATGGCCCATCTGTATAACAGGGCAAACATCTAATTACCAAACATCTGTTCTTCTTACTGTCCTGTGAATTACTCTCCTCCCCTTGGAAGCCCCAGGCCCCTGTCCCATCCTTAGCTCAGGATGGCACGTAAACCTAAACTGCCCAACTTGCCCTTGGGTCTCATATTTTTACGGGGCTCCTGTATGTAAGAAATTAAATCTAGTTTTCTCCTATTACTCTGTTTTATGTCAATTTAATTATTAGACCAGCCAAAGAACCTAGAAGAGAAGAAAGTTCTTCTTAACCAACACCAGCATTATTCAAGGTTTTAGATGTTGCCAACATCAGTGTTCGAACCTGTAGAAAATTTTTATGAGTTTGAGCCAAACTGACAACAACTGCCAGGAAGAAAAAATCTCAATGGATTGAGAAAATACTCCAGAGAATGACATTTTTGCAGTTTATTTTATACATTACAATCAAAGGAGGAGGTATAAGGAGGGCTACATGCAATTCATTGGTGGCAGATTAGGGAAGCT
This sequence comes from Mormoops blainvillei, assembly GCA_004026545.1. NCBI lineage: Eukaryota > Metazoa > Chordata > Mammalia > Chiroptera > Mormoopidae > Mormoops > Mormoops blainvillei. The sequence goes on along the minus strand of PVJD01004204.1, from coordinate 18,549 downwards.
GGAGAAAGTACAGCTGGGAAATCTCTGAGATTGGATAAAGAGTGAAAATAAAGAGACAAATACTTCTTTTACATTTACATATAAGATAGATAGTTAACAATGAAGACTTAGAGCACATAGAGATGATATTTGGTACAAGATAACAATGGGGTGCCCTGTGCTCCGGTGGGAGATTGTGCCCTGTGGGGTCTGGAAAAAGGGGTTACTCTCACATTTCAAAGGTATGTTATTGTAGATGCAAAAAGGTAATAGACAAGCTCAGTTAAGGGAAAGATTGACCTTTGTCCAGGCAGATGCCGGTCTAGGACATGACCACCCACCATGACTAACCGTTAGATAGTAAGTTTTCACTTCAGACCATATTATGTGGTTACTTTAGGTCACTGAGTTTGTAAGGCTGCCGCGCAGGCCTCCCCTCAGCTTGTCAGGGTTGGTATGTGGCCCCTTTCTCACCCACAATATAAAGGAATAAACAACAACAAAGCATTTTCTGCTTTCATCAATCTCACATTCTAATGGGGAGAGATGGAAAATAAAAAAATGAAGATATAATACAACATATGTTATGAAATGACCAGGAAAGAAGCAGGACTAACTCTGTATATTCACTCACTTCTTCCACCTTGGAAGTTCCTTGTACCCGAGACCATTTCATTCTCCTTTACTGCCTCTCGTCACCTACCTGGGTTTGGCATTGTGCGCGATGAATGTGCATTGGATTGAACTTGAGTTTGTAGTGAAAACAACGTTTTTGAAAAAAATACTTAAGTTTTCTGCTTCTGAAAAAGAAATTAGCAATACATATTTATATGTTATTGGGAGATGGAATGAGATATCTATAAAATACTGACATTTTATACTGACAATAAGCAGGCTTTATTGGATACCATTGTTATTGTTTTTAACAAATATTTATAAAAGACTTATAATAGTTGACTCATAAAAATATGACCTGGTAAAAACATTTATTTTAGAGACTATTTTAAAATTTTTTTAATGGAATTCAGTAAAATATTGTAATTCTGGGCCACCTGTGGAGATGTGGGAATGTTCTCGTTATATCATACTAGACATTTTTATGGTGTTTATTAAACCCAGATTCTACTAAAAAATTTAAATATTTCTAACAGATTTTAAGACAAAAAGAAATCAAAATTTACTTTTTGAATAAGCAAGTCAATAAATTCAGGAATAACAGGAGATATTAACATAAATCATAGTAGAAAAGGAATCAGCCCACTTCAGAGGGCTATTTATGATGAAACGAACCTTAAAAATCTTTTGATCTAACCTTTTATTTTACAAATGAGACCCACAGAGAAGAAGTGACTTGGCAAATGTATCACAAAATGTTGGCAGAGCAGGCACCAAGCTTCAGCTTCCAGCTGGCCCTTTAAGGAAAACACAAAAGGCTCGGCTTCTCCTCCCTTCTGACTAGAAGAGAGTCTGTTGCCTCACAGAGGAAAATTCTTTCAGTCCACCTCATCCTGAGACTTTTCTGAAGTACATGCGTGTATATTTCCATTTTTCTGTCTTTGGGTGCATATATGACATTAAAGAATGACCTTCTGTTATTACCCAAGTGATCGGCTGGGGTGTTTGAAGTTTTCAAACTAGAACTATTCTTAGATGGCAAGCATGCTGAATCATTCTTCTGACCTGCTCAGGTAGTGATCCAGCACATGTTAATCAGCTCTAAATGTTCTTTATTACACAGCATTGCTAGAAACCGCCTCGCCAAAAATCCAGGAAATCAGCACTGAAGGACATAGGCCTTTTATCCACATAATAAAGTCTTGAGGAAGAGCAGAGAAGCAAATGAAGTTTAATATAGATACTGGATCACAGATGAAAGAATCCAATCAAATGCTGACAAAAGAAAAACATCTGAACAGGCAGGTAAGTAACAACCTACATAAAACACCATAACCGCCTGACAATTGAGCTTTCACACCTGCTCTGGGGAAATTCAACACCCCATTAAAGGATCAGGAAGCAGAGGTCCTAAAGGAAAACTCTATAACCAGCGAAGACAAGATGATGAGACAGTTTCAGAATCATCATTACACACATGACACCAAAGATGTTTATGCTCCTTCTTTTTCAGAGTTGTTTGGGGATTTTATAATAAGGAAATATGAAAAATCACAAAAGTAGTAAGTCTCACTCCCATATTGCAATGAGGAGAATAAAATATAGCCACTTCATAAAATTTCTCCTTTATGGCACTTACCTTTCTAAACTCCCGAAGAACCTCTTCAAAAATCTTATTTTGGAAAAGGTTAAGTTGCATTTGTGTTGCTGTGAGTGAATGAGTTGTTTTATGCTAACAATATTATAAGCTATAATAAATAATACCAGTGACAATATTTGCAATCATCAATCACAGTCACCCTTTGCCATCACCATTTGCCTCATTTTCTGAAAGAGATCACCCTGGTTCCAACCCAGCCTTGCCAGTGATGGAGATTTAAGTGAAAATCGGATTATGGTTTTTCTGCTTACATATGAACGGGACCAGAAGTTACCACTCCAAAATATGTCACTTTGGAATGAGGATTATTTTGAGCTAAAGGAAATTAAAACCCAGCAGATTTAGGAAAAGCTCTTTACCTCCCCCTCAACTGCCTAAATTTACATTGGAAAGGGGGTGGGGGGCTATACTGGGAACAGAGCTATTACCTATTTTTAAGCTAAGAAATGTATCTGCATAACGAGACAACCTTTGTTTTCCCATACTCTCCTCTCTCGCCTTCCTGTGACTGGCCTTGCTCCCTTTCGTATCCGCAGAGGCCGCCCTTTTCCTGAGCCCAACAGCGCGTAAGCCTCAGTTACCAAGGCTGGGAAGCCCTTTCAGTCTCATATTTTTGGAGCTCCTGCATGTATGTAATTAAATTTGTTTTTCTCCTGTTACTCTGTTTTATGTCAATTTAATTATTAGACCAGTCAAAGAACCAACGAAAGAGGGAAAACTATTTCTACCCCTACACACTCTATAATGGCCCCTCCTTCTTAAAAGAAAACCCAATATTTTCCCCTGAATAGCTCCGCCCTGCCTGGCCTGTCCCCTGCCTGTCTCTCTGAGCCCTACCCTTCCGCATTACTGGCCACCCTCTGGCCACAGCGGGTGTTTTGCTGCCCTTCACGCATGTAAGCTCTCTCCCACCTCAGGGCCTTTAGCCTTGCTCTTCCTTCTGCCTGGGATATTTTTGCTGCCAGGGTTTTGAGCTTCTCTCTGATTCTCTCCTTCTAGTCTCTATATGAATGTCACTTTTTTACAAAGGCTATCTCTTGTCACCCTATCCAAAACTACCGTCTCAGCCTTCAGTCACTCTCCAGTCCTTACCCTGGCTTTACTATTTCACCAGGGCTTTACACCTCGGTGCACTCATCACTAACTGATATTAGATCATGTATGCATGAGTTCATGTATTTATCGCATGCCTTTCCTCACCCTAAGGCAACCACAAACAGGAGGGACAGGTCTTATTTAACACCATCTCTCCAAAGTCCAGAAAAATGCCTGACACATAATCGGCACTCTATAAACAGTTACAGAATGAAACAATGAACAACAATAATAATTTAATAAGTATGTACTATAGGCTGGCTGATTTATATATATATATTTCTAATTCTAAACACAAATAAACCTGCCAGACAAATATCACTGTTATTTTCTTATCTAGAGAGAAAATAATAGTTGTTTGTTTTTTTTTCAGACTGTATTTATTTATTTTTAGAGAGGAGAAGGGAGAGAGAGAGGGAAACATCAATGCATGGTTGCCTCCTGAGCACCCCCTACTGGGGACCTGGTCTGCAGCCCAGGCATGTGCCCCAGATGGGGAATCGACCCACCGACCCTTTGGTTCACAGGCCAGCGCTCAATCCACTGAGCTACACCAGCCAGGGATAGAGAGAAAAGAATTCAAAGAGGTCGAGTAACTTTCCTGAAGTCACACAGAGAGTAAGTGGCTCACCAAGGAATGAAATCCAGATCTCCCTGATTTAAAAATTCTTTCTATTACACAACACAATGTTGAAGATATCAGTAAAATCAAATGCGATAACAGTAAATATTTATAAGGTCCGTACGTATCAGCTCCTTTAAAGCTCAGGACAACCCAGCGGCGTTGGTGCTTTTATCTCACCTCACAGACAAGGAAGCCGAGGCTCTGAGAGGGTAAGTCCATTGCCCAGGGTAAGAAGTCTGTCCTTGGGAGAATCGGAATTCAAACGTAAGTCGTCTGACTTAGAATCTGTGTTTCTAACTTCCATGCTGTAAAGTGAGATCAGATGTTTCCTTTGTGTCATTTCCAAAGTGAAACAGAAGAGGCACAAAGCGACATCAGTGTCTCCACGAAGGTCACACTGCAACGTTCCTGGGGCAGCACTGTGCCCACCCAGGGGGTCCAGTACCCAGAGCACACGCAAAAGCTGGGAACTACCTGGAGGAGGTGGTGTCTGCTGTGCTGCGAGCCAAAATAGTAGGAATAATAAATATTTTGGAGATCATTTCAACTTATAGTTTACGAAGCTCTTTAGCATAAACTTCCTGAACTAATTTTGAAAAAGTACTCATTTTCGATAAAATTGTCATGCCAACCACCCTAATTCATAACAAACTGCTTTGAATTAAAGTGCTTTGTGCCAAATCACTGGTAGCTGGATCGCAAACCCACTTTCCAGATAAGAAAATTGAGAATTGGGGAAGCTAACAGGCAAATATCAACTGTGTCTTCAGGAATGAAAACTAAACGAAAGCATTGGTTTCAACGCAACCCATAACTGAAGAAAGACAGTTCACGACAGAGGCAGCAGGTCAGTCCTGAGGCCGCTGTCTCGGAGGGCCTTGCGTTCGTGATTGGCCTTCGACCGGCACCTGGGGACCTGGCCTTTAAAACATTCACTAAGTGGTGAGGTTTGACTGTTCTGCCAGCTAGCTTACACTGTTTATGCAATGTTTTTTATAGCGCACACCCTGTTTCTGTCTAATAGTGTGGCATTTCAGTGGTTTGGGTGTCTCTGTGGTCAGCCCCCACTGAAGATCCTAAACTTGGAATCACAGGCAGCCTTCCCTGGGTGGCCCCACGGCACATGTAGGGTATTTTTGCTGCTAGGACAGTGCGCTGTGTGTGTGAGTGACCCTCCGCAGGCGGGAAAGGAAGCCTGTGTGTGTTCTCCTGACTCTGCCTGACGCGTTTTTTCCTTATGGATCTGGCTGCGCGCCCTTACTGTGCCACGGGGATAAACCTTAACTGTGGTTGTGATGCTGAAAATCTGTAAAGCCTTCTAGCAAATCATCAAATGTGTGAATTTGAGGTCTTGGAGGTCCAGAAAACAAATAGGGCAATAGGAGGATGAGGGGAGCCTTTGACAAGGGGAATGGAGACAAAGGAAGAGCTGAGCCCCTCTGTGTGTAGACCTGGAAGGCAAGAGATTCACTGGGGTTACACAGACCTTGTAATCTAAACCCAAGGTTGACAGCCAGCTCCGATGGCTGCGGAACCACTGACCCAAAGACCAGGACTGTGCCTCTTCTAAAGAAGGGTTAGTATCTATCCACCGTCAGTCAAAAGAAGGAGAGGAGGTCACCTGAGCAACTGAAGTCGAAACCCCAACACATTCCAAGAGAGTTAAACTTACAGGAAAGAAATGAGCTTTCCTTGGCTGAAGCTCTGCCTACTCATTAGCAGCACAAAGAGGCAAATTTATTCAAATCTACCTCCCTAAAACAAATGTCATCTTTCCCGAGGGAGTAAAATGGTATGAAACTATATATAGGGTACACCATTTAAAATTCCTTTTTCAGAAAAATTGCTTGACACGTTTCTTGCATTAGATGCATTTGTAACCTGGATAGCAGCTGACCCTCATTTCAAAAATGATGGCTAACTGATTCTTTGGGCCTTACCGGCTGCCATGTTGTGCAATCTGTGCACGCACTGTGAAGTTTATGTTTTGTAATCTCTTAATAGATATCTATCTGATGGCAAGTTCATTTTGGTCTTTTAATAATCAAGCTCATTTCTTATCTAAGACGTATCCACTTTCTTTTAACACTTCTACTATATTAAGCTTTTCAGAAAGAACCTAACCTCCCCACATATTTACACTCATTTACATGCAGGTACACATCTCTTTCATCAGGAAAGATTTGGAATCAGAAAGCACTAAAGTAGAGCTGGCACCACTCTTACAAAATGGCTAAGAGAGAGCCAATTAGAGCTGGAATGGTGACTTTTGCAAGATGAGAAAGACCTAGGAGTCCAATGTTCCCATCATGATATTTACAGGGTTGTTACATCACAAAGAGGAAGGCTACAGTCATGCCAATCAGGGAAATATTTTTTCCATATATTAGAGGACACTAGTTTCCTTGAGGGAAAAAAAATGTATGTACAAACTGAAAACACGTGCTCTCTTCTTAGGTACCAGGAAGGAAAAGTAAATGTAATTAAGGTCACAATATCACCTTTACCCACAAAACTGTAGCCTGCTAATACGCACCCCATCTTTGGAGTCATCACACCCTGTGCTGTGGACTGCGTGGGTTCCCCCTCCAAACCGCCAAAATTCACATGTTCAACTGCTAACCTCCAATGAGATGGTATTAGGAGACAGAGCCTTTGGGAGATAATTAGGCCATGAGGGTAGAACCCTCATGAATAGGATTAATGCCCGTATATAAAAAGAGATACAAGAACCTTCTTCCACTTTCAGCTCCCTGCCCGGTAAAGATGCAACAAAAAAGTGCTATCTGCAAGTTAGGAAGCAGGCCCTTACCAGATATGGCATCTGCCTTGATCCTGGACTTCTTAGCCTCCAGAAATCTGAAAAAATAAATTTGCTGTTTAAGCCACTGATCACAGTGTTTTGTTATAGCAGCTGCAGCTGACTAAAACACCCTGATCATAAAAGGAGTACCAGTCCCTTGCGTTCACAAGCTATTGGAATGTTCAAAAAGAGACAAAGCCTTCTCCTTCAGTGAGAGGAAGGGAAACTCCCTGTGAGAGGGCAGAGCACCAGGCTCCATGGGTCTGAACACAGGGCTCTGGAGAAGGAAGGGAGAATTGAGAAGACAGAGACACCAGAGCTGAAAGGAAATGCTCATGGTTCACACTTCAGTAAAAGGTCTGTTACCATCGGTATTTAGCTAGACACTGATAAAAGAAAGAGAACAAAGGGAATTAGACATTGAGTTTAATAAAATGGGGAATCCAAGCCTGCTTGCTGAGTCAGGAAGCTACAGCTTCATACCCTAAGGGATGACAGCTTGCTCCGCTAAGAGGATTAACACTCCTCCCTTTGCCCCTCTGATACTGGGTTGTTGGAGGGGCTCAGAAGGACATGCTGGACCATAAGGGACCTGTCAGTCTAACACGGGAGTGTGGACCCATCTGAAGCCCACAAAAGTTTGGGAAGTTGATTAGTTCTTTTGAGAAAGCACTTGGTCCATCCAAACCCTAGTACTTGAGTATAGCCCCAGGGAAACAAAGACACTCGCTCTCTCTGTCGCCTACCTGGTGACCCTGTGATGCATTCACCCATTCATTTGTGTGCACTCTCACCTGAAAACACGTGACCATGTGGGTCTAGCAGGTACCAGGCCCGCAGCAGATGGCATGGACTCCGAAAGGACCTAAGATCTCCAGCAGCCACATGGACTCTGCCACCAGAGCCACCAGGAGCAAGCTAAGCTACTTGAACAGGGACTGAGGCCACTTAGCAGATGCCTGTGAACTCCAAAGGACTAACCTTTAATATGACTCAGAACCTCTGGACACTGGCATTTGTCTTGGCCTTGCTGAGGTTATGGTTGGACTTTTTTCTTGGCAGGACAGAGATGGTACATTGAAAACCCAAGGGGAAGCTTCTATCTCCACACAAATAAACTATGCCACACCACAATCTCCCTCTCACGGGCCCTCGAAATGCTTTCCCTGTGATCTCATGGAAGAACCTAATTCCCACGGACAACAGGTCTATCTACCTTCAAAAAGCCTCCTTCCCATTACAGATCTCTATTAGTGCAGGATAATTGGTTTTAAGGAAAACTAGTGACCCAGGACATAAATTGGACAGAAAAGCTGAGAATTTTCCAATCACCTTATGAAAACTTTGTAGGTGAGAATTACAAGGATTTCCGCCCCCCACATTGGGATTACTTGAGGTACCATTCTAACAGCATAGATCCCAATGACAGAAAATATACCTCCCGGAAGACAGACATAAGACAAGTCTCCTGGGATTGGAAGTTTCTAGAAATCAGAAATCATGTTTATTCATTTTAGGGTGCCATTTTCCACCCAAGGCAGGTATGCAGTGGATACTTAGCAATTTGTTACTGAAGAATAAAAGAGAGTTGATTTCTATATCTAGTATGTTGCCATCTCTACCTCTATTTTGGTCAGTTAAAAATGTATCCATGTTGTAAATCCTTTGCAAAGTTTTCTCTAATTCTCCCATCTATAATCAATCTCTTTCTCCTTAGAATGCCCCCTGCATTCTGTTTTCTTGGTTGTATATAATTTAATTAAGCTTGAAATAAAGATGTGTTTATTTCATTCTCAACCTTTTCATCACCTTACACCATCCTTGTCTCTGTACTATAAGCTTCTTGAATATCATAGATATCTTCTATTACGGTATAGAGCAAAGTGCCTCACCTAGAGGGAGTTCAGGTTTTTTAATTTGATTTTATACTCGTGCAATAAAATCTGCAGGTTATTTTTGCTGTTTCCACTTCTCACATGACAGAGCTATCATTAAATAACCTCATAATATTCATTCTCAATTTTAATTTTAAAACAAGTAATTACTGTCATATTTATTATGCATGTGCCACAGTTATATCATAATATTGCACGTTTTCCTATTTCTTCTCACCAACTAAAATCTCTTCATTTATGAACATTTTTACTATTTTTCGAAAGATCTATTTCTTCTATCCTGAGATGGATGGATATGCTCATTTTATCTACTCACCTGATGCTGCACCTCAGGTTGAACTGGATACACTCTATGGAGATCCTGAGGATAAAGGTTGACCACACTAGATAACTCATTAATCCGCATCAGCTGAAACACTTCTGACTTCTCATTCCTAACATGAGATTTTAAAAACCTTCATCATTATGTATTAAGCATCCACTATATCCAAGGAATCTAGTAAAGAGACTACACTCAAAAATCTTAAAAATAAGACCTCTACTTGCAATAAGGGGACATGGTGGGAATATACCTGGGATTATTCCATTTCAAGTACCTTTACATATTAAAAGATTCCAATCATATATGGGTTCAGATGCACAATTTATAAGAAAGATCGCAAATCATTCCTAAGGAAGAAGCTGTATCCTAGCGACAGAGAAGTACCAGTACTAGAGAGCCTACATCTGGGGCAGCCTAATAACAGAGGGCGAAAGGAAGACAATATTGGAGGTTAGTTCAGAGTATTAAAGTTTTGCAAGAAAAATAGGCCTTTTCCTTTGCAGAAATACAAACAAGTTGCATATGTTAAGACAAATACTCTAAACACTCTCTTGTGTCACCTCTAAGAAGAATCTGTTTCGTTTATACTCACACTGAGTACAATAGCCATCAACTCTTTAATCACGCCGCAACATGCCACCCAGAACAAATCATGATCAGACTCCTAAACAGGCATTGTTTTTTAATCCTAATTTGTTTACTCCCGAAAATGAGGCACATTCTTTCTACCTTTAGCTCCTCACATTAAATCAAGTCAAACAGTGTCAGCTTTATTTACAAAATTGATTCATTTGAAAAATCTCTCTTAGAATTGATCATTTATTTTTATCTTTGTTCCTATTCCCTTTATTTCTTTCCATTTATCTGAGCGGGGTATTTCTTGTTTCTTGTAGAATGACTTCATTAAATCTAAGGTAATTGTTTTCATGTGATCAACACCTATGGTGCAAGCACCAAATAATTCTAATAAGCATCCATGGTGAAGTCAAAGTTTTTCAATATACAACTTTTTTTATAGTTTCCTTTTCAACTTATAGCTTAAAGAAGATCCATTATTTTTATTGTTTCTCCCCTATTTGTTTCATAGTCATAGAACTAGAGCTCAAGGGAACTATGGATATCACATAATCCAATTCATTCATTTTAGAGGTAAGATAAAGAAAAGCATTTAATAGCAGGACCAGGTCCCGTGATCCCAGACCTGGTTTTTTATTTCTTTATTGCACCTCTTCCCTACTCTGTAGTGCTCCTAAGGGAGAAATCTTGAGCTTTATTTCCAACTCCCACTTGGAATGCAGCTTCCAAAGACAACAGTGACTAGAAGCCCCATATAAATCATGTCTGAATGATTTGGAAAGTGCCAATGGAGCTTCACATAGAAGGTTTATTTCTAAAGTCCATACTTCATATTCAGTAGTTTTTCTTAGGCAAAAACATCCCTTATTGAGAAATTAGTTAGTCCTGATTATCAAAATCCAACTCACAAAAACTTGCAATCACACCTACCCAATAGTTTAACTTGGGTATCTGATTGCCTGTTTATTACCTCTTAAAAGCACCTACATGATTATAAAAAAATATTAAAAGTTTCAGTTAAAACTCCAAGAAAGCAAGTACTACTTGCAGAACATAACTTCTGATAAAATGTTATTTTCTATTTTCTCAGATATAATTTGCAGCTGTGTATAAACAAACTTTCTAATTGCTATAGAAAGTCTAATTTTTTCTTGTCCTTAAATAAAATTTATAGAGTATGAAGCAAGCAACTAAAAGGACATATATCTAAAAGATGCAAATTTCTATTATGTTTTTGTAATACTTTTCTCAAAATAAAGCATCTTGTGTCAAACTCAAGAATTAGCACTAATTTTAAAAGGCTTTGTTTACTGTTGAGTAGCGAAATGGTGTTCCAGAAAGAAATAAAAACCATCTGATAAGTATAACAAAAGTTAGCATCACTTTTAATCAGAGTTAGCAGTAGAAACTATTAAAAAATACTCTAAGTGATAGAAATGTTTTCTTGCTTATTTATGTTTCTGTTTTTGTTTTTGAGTTAAAATGAAAATAGTTTCCATTATTAAACAACTTATAAATAAAATACACACATTTATTTCTGAAGTAGTATTTCAGAATAACTAGCTTTGTGGTATACATTATTAGTATCCACTAAATATAATTAAAGGTAGCAGAAAACGCCACCCCAAAATATGCCACTTGACAGAAGAACAATTATGAATTTAAGGCAATTAAAAAGAAGCAAGTGCCAAAAAAATGCTCTCTTGCCCTTCCTCTATTTGCCTAAAAGCAGGACATAAAATTTGTAAAGGTGTCCACCCCTCCTCTTTCTATCAAGAGGACAGAAGGTAATCGCTGGAGAAAACTGCAGATCCTTATCAGCCCAGCTATGTCACCAGAAGAACCTACACAACAAAACTTACCCACTCGCCCCACATTCATTCATTCACCCACATATGTAACCTCCCGCAATTTGCCAACCCTGAAACTCAAGGTTCTTTCCTTTTGCCTTGTCATTTCTCTAAAAATGTATTGTTCTTTTGCTAAGATGCTGTATAAGCCCAAGTTTTAGCCACCCCATTGATTTACTCATCACTGAGTGCTCCCATTCATATGTGCAATGCATGATGCTAATCAACTTCTATTTGTTTTTCTCTTGTTAATCTGGCGTTTACCATTCTAATTTATTAAACTCCAGCTGGAGAGCCTAAAATGGATAGAGGAAAACAATTTTCCTCCCCTATAATAAATTCATAAATATTTACAAAAACAAACTTAAAAATTTAGAGTTTAAGTCTCCTGAAGTCAAAGTCCATGCCTGTCATATTCATAGTTGTATTTTCAGGGCCTGGCCCAGTACCTGATATACAGTAAGTGCATAATAAAAATATCTCAGTGAATGTAAATATATTAGTTGGAATCCTCAAAGAGAGACAAAAACCACACAAGGCAAGTTTAAGCAGAAATGAAACTTATTGAATGACATTAGTTAACTTCCAGAACTCCCAAGAGACCAGAAGGTTAGACTTGAAGCCTCTGCAGCCAGAAACAACTTCTAACCCACAGAATGGGACTATTCCAGGGAAAAACCCTTTGCCACTTTCACTAAATACAAACACTGTGGCTTGAACTGCTGACACTGGATGGCACTGATCCCTGCACTTATACATCAAAATTATCATTATTTTTTCTATTTCTTGCCAAAGCCATCACCAGTAATCAAAACACAGAAATGACATTCTACTTTCTAACCTCTTTCCCTTGTACAGTAATCACTAAATATATGATCTGCTTCCTATACGAGAGTTTTAACAAATATTTCCTTCATGAATATGACACCTCACTATGGTTTTAGCTTTCTTCTCCTTATCATCAATCAATTGACCATTGAATCAACTCCGCATACTTAGGGTTTTATTATAGCAATACTTCAATTCTAGTAACAAATTTCAATACCAGTCAAGATAGACTAAGTCGGGCTGCAATAACCAGAAAGTAAAATGTAACAGTCGCCTCATACAATGTTCATTTTTTATTTTTTCTGTATGTTCAATTTAAGTTAGTCCATTTCAATCACTTTGTTATGGGTGGGGGCTTATAACTTTCCTTCTAACCTTCAAAGTTATTCTGGCTGGTCTAATAATCAAATGGACATCAGACAGATTAACAGGAGAAAATAACCAAATTTATTACCTGTGTACATACGAGGGTTACATAAGAACACGAACCAGAAGAATCTAAGCCAATACTTTCCATGGTTAAAAAATAAGAGCATATTTGCCTCATAGAAGGAGTCACATTAGTAAAGGGCTACTGCTTAATAAGCTAAATTAAAACAAATCATTGACATTTTTCCCTCCACCAAAGGCACAAATCTCTCATAAAAATCAGTGAAAGTCACACCTGTGTCACACAGATCAGAATGCAGCTGATTCTACTCTAACTTGCTATCCCTTCCAGGGCTCATAAACCCCACAGGAGTCGTTCAGGAACAGGATGACCATGTGACGAATACAGCAGCGCAAGCCGATTTCTGGATGAAGTGCCCAGATCATTGTGTTCTCTGGTTTATTAGGCAGCTGAGGAATCTTAAGGTTATGGATGCAAGCATAACTGAAGCAGAATTCCAGGGAATAACCCCAAATTAGAGGGGGAGTCACTGTACTTATAAAACATTTGATTCTCTCAATTGTTAAGTGCCCTATATTTACTGTAGAAAATATGAAAATTTAGAAAACTACAAATAAAAACGTTATCTGTGAATTCATCACTCAGAAGCAATCACTATTACTTCTTTGTCAGATCTCTCTTTGGGTGGAATTTGTCTATGTAATTCCTTTTCACCTGCTGAAAATCTTTCATTACATACAATTTTGCACACTGGCTCTTTCACAGAACATTTTCCAATGTGATTTTTAAAATCTTTGAAGTATTTTTTGAAGGGAACCCTAAGAGTCAGTCACCTGGTTTTATCATACTCTTTTTTTTAACCACTTGTTTATTTCTTGTTGGACAAGTGACAGTTAAGTGTCAGCGTGGGTGTTGAGAAGTAGAAAATGATCTAGTTAGGGAAATAAGCTCTCTTTGATGGCCTGAGGCTGAGTGTTTTCGCTTACGATGCATTAATTCCAGGAAGAAAAATTGTTTTGGCTACTGTTCCCTTTTCCCCATTCTCCACCTTTATTATATTACACTAGCCCTGGGAAGTAGAAAATGGAAAGAAGACTAAGAACAGAAAAGAAAGATGGAAAGAAAAAAGATGAAAGATAGACTTTAGGATCCAAAAAAAATATCACTGACATGGAGAGAGAGAAAAAGCCTTCAAAATAGCACAGAAAGCTACAGATCACGTTTGTCTTGTCTAGTATCTGAGGATCTTAAATTCACCTGTAATCTTGAGACCCATGTTGAGGTCACGAGCCATATCTCAAAGTTTATTTTAGCTCATTGTAAAAGACTCGGTACTTTACCATGGTAGGTATTCATATATTTTCCTTCTGAGATAAAATTAACTTATTCAATAATTCATGAAATATCTGTTGAACGTCCGCTATGCCTCTAGCAGCATTCTAAGCAGGCACTGGGAAAAGAATGGAGAGCAAAACAAGATATCTGCACTCTTAGATCTTGGAGTCCACTGTGAGCTTAAAACTTTATTGATAAAGCAGATAGCCTTTTGTTTGGGCGATTGTTTGCCAGTTTGATTTAAATAGCCTTTCGGTCTTGTCTGAACAAGTAGGTTGACAAGGCTGCTTTTGAGATGGGAAATTACAAGTTTAGGAGAGAAAAAATCCAGAATTCGCTTTTGGACTGGTTAATTTGAGAGGCCTGTGGGAAATTCAAATGGAGATAAGTCTGGAATGCACGAAAAGGTTAGTGCTGAAGATATAAATTTGGGAGTCATCTGCATACAGATGCATTTAAAACAGGGGAATGAGAACAGATCTGCTAAGGAGACGGCATGGAAGAAGATCAAAAAAATGCCAAGGCCTGAGCCTTTGATAATGCCACATTTAGATCTGAGGAAGAAAAAGGACTTAGCGAATAAACTTAGAGGGAAAGTCAGGGAGATGGAAATAAGCAAGGAGTGCGTGGTATTACTGAAACCAGAGAAGGATCCTGGAGTCTTAACCTATACGCATTACTTTATAATGAATGGTTATACTTTTCTAATAAAATAAAAGTTAAAAGCACAGAACCCATTTCAACTTCTTTATAATGATACTCCATATCAATTTCAAAATGTTGCAATAAAAACGTTAAGGAAACACCTTGTAATTTGGTTTGGGATATTTATTCTTTCCTAGCTCAGGAAGAAAGCCTCAGAACAATTTCTCCAGAACTCTGTAAATCACTGAAGTAGAAGATAATAGATGCAATAAATAGAAATTATCATATAAATGCCAAGTCCTATTACTATATATAAAATAAATTCCCCACGCGACTACAAAGATATGAAAAAACAATGTATAATTTTATCATTCTGTTTAGAAAGATCAATACAAGAGATTGATAGCATTTTTATTGAAAGCTAGATTCCATGTGGTTGTTAGGTAAAGGAAAGCATCTTTGGGGAATGCACATTATAGAAAAAGTAAATAAATTCATGAGCTCATACCTCAAAAGTAATAGAAAAAGAAATTCTGAATCAGAATTTTGAGAACCAAATATGAAAACGTGCTATTTTAACAAACACCCTAGATCAGCCCTATCCAATTGAAATATAACACGAGCCACAAATATAAGCGCCCTGTATAACCTCAAATTTTCTTGTAGCCACATTTTAAAAAGGCTAAAAGAAAAAAGTGAAATTAACTCTGCCAGTATATTTAACCCAATATATCCAAAATATTATTTGAACAGGTAATCAACATAAAAATTATTAATAGATATTTTCCATTTTTATATTAATTCTTCAAAATCCATGGTTCAGTTTACACTGATAGCACATCTCAGTTCAGACTAGCAATGTTTCAAATGTTCATTAGCCGCACGTAGCCCAGTGGCTGCTATTTAGGACAAAATAACACAGATGGTTCTGTTACCATAGGCAAGTTACCTAGTTATTAATAAAGGAAGGAAGCAAAAGTGAATCAAACATTGTTGAGCGCAAAGGGCTGGGGATCATGAGCCTGTTGGCTTCACCAAGAAGCTACAACTCCACTCACCCCAGAGGATCACAGCCTTGCCCCACCAGTGAATAACGCCCCTCCCTCCCTGGTGCCGGCACCCGGCTGTTGGCGGAGCCGTGAGAGGTAAGCACATGCACAACAGAAGTCAAAATGGTGCCAGGAGAGCTTGACCATAGACGCCTATCTGCCTAACCTGGGAAAAGGCTCAGTTGCTTGGGAGGTGGGCACATCAGAAGCCACCGAAAGCTTGGGAAATTGTATAGTTATTGTGTAAAAATGCCTGGTTTATCCAAAGCCCAAGATAATGTAGAGGGAATCAAGGTTGATACCAAAGATGAAATGCTAATTGCCCTGACTTATGATGTAAATGCTTCTCTCCCACCTCTGTAAGCCCTTTTCGTGCCAGATCTATACTACACCTCCCAAGGCCCTTCCCCCACTTGGCCCAGCATAAAAGGAATGCGGGGCTATTGTTCTGGGCTCAGAATTTGGAGTTTGTCTCCTCTGGGCCCGTGCACGTAAATAAAGATCGTGCTCCTAACCCCTCAGTGCCTGGTCGTTTCATTTTTCTGTAACATTTGGTTCCCTGACCGGGAAATGACCTTACATAAATTCGGGCCAACTTGCCGCCGACTGAGCAGGGCGGGCTGGGTGCCCAGTGGCCCGGCTGGGGACTGGGGAAGCGCGCGCCCTGAGATTTCTCAGGTCCCGACCGGTCGGGACACCAGACTCCGGCCCGCGACTCCAGCCGGGAAGTGGGGCCTTTGGAATATGATCTATCGGAAGGTGTCAGATTGGTAAGTGCCCCTGGGACCAGACCCAAGATCAGGAAGGATTTGGGTCCCTCATCTGTTACGCCAGGATCAAGACTACGGAAGTCTGATCGCCAGACCCTCACTCGGGGAGGGAGCTGAATAGCTTCTGAATGTTTGAAAGTAAACCTAAGTGTGTCTGTGTTTGTTTTTCTATGGGTGATAGTCTTGGGGAGGGAACTGAATAGCCTCTGAATGTTTGAGAGTGAACCCAAGTGTGTCTGTGTTTGTGGCTCCTCAGGCGCTAGCCTACGGAGCGAGAGTGGGTCCCAACCTGCGGTTCCTGTGTCAGGTCGTACGGCATAACAGTTGACAGTTAACCCCGAATTCTGTAGGGGCAACCTTAGCCAAGACCGACTTCGTCCCGCGAGGGAGCAGGCCAGGCGGACGAGCGAGTGCCCCCACCCTTTGTGTGTCTGCGCCCCGCGGGAGGGAAGCCATGGGGGGCGGACCTTCTATGATTTTAGATTGTATGCTGCAGAATTTCAGCAAATTTAAAGGGCAGGACCCATCGTTTGATGTGGGCCAATTAGAGACATTTTGTACTGCAGAGTGGCCGACTTTTGGGGTCAGCTGGCCCCCCGAGGGAACATTAAATCTATCCACTATAAGAGCAGTTCACCTGAAAGTTACAGGAAAGCCAAGACATCCCGATCAGTTTTCCTATATAGATAGATGGCAGGAGTTGGCCCAGGATATGCCCAGCTGGCTTAGTAAGTGCGCGGGGACTCAGGGGCGCCATAGAGGAGCCGCAGGCGGGGCACACCCAAGAATGTGTTGTCTGCAGGTGCCCCCTACTGCTCCCCCACAGGAGCCCCTGACTCCTCCGCCTTCTATCTTGCTCCAGGGTCATCAGTCTCCCCAGGAGCCCTCCCCAGTTCGGTACCCAGCCCTGCCCCATCCAGGCCCGTCACCCATAGCTAGCAGACTTAGAAGCCACTGGTCCCCTCTTCAGATGCCATTCCGAGAGGTGCAGGCAGTGCCCAGAGTTAATGAGGACGGGACTGTCCAGCTTGGACCGGTTACTTATTACTACCAGTCATTCAGTACTACTGACCTCCTGAACTGGAAACACCACACCCCTCCGTTCTCGGAGAAGCCACAGGCCATGATCGAGCTCGCAGACTCCATCTTCCAAACCCACCGGCCCACCTGGTTCGATTGTCGCCAACTCCTCCTGACCTTGTTCAGCACTGAGGAGAGGAGAAAAATTCTAGAGGAGCCCATGGTCAGGGTCAAAGTTGGGGACCAAGACATTGACTTTATGGTAGACACAGGGGCGGAACACTCAGAAGTCACCGTCCCAGTTGGGCCCCCACGGGGAAAGAAATCCTCGTGCAGGGAGCCACCGGACTCTCGGCTAGCCCCCAGAAATTTTGTGAGGCACGGAAGGTCGAACTTGGGGGCCACCAGATCTCCCATGAGTTCCTCTACCTACCAGACTGTCCTATCCCCCTACTAGGCCGAGATATCTTGACCAAGCCAGCAGCGCGGGTCACCTTCCGGCCAGAAGGGGCCTCCCTGGACCTCCCCATGCCACGAACTGTTGCCCTAGTGCTTCCACGAGAAGAAGAATATAGGTTCCACCAGGAAGACGGAGTGTCAACCCCAGACCCCCTCTGGGCTAAATACTCTGGGGTCTGAGCAGAAAACAACCCGCTGGGGCTGGCCACGGAACGAGAGCCGGTAATAGTGGAACTCATGCCCTTCAGTCTTCAAAGTGACAATGGGCCAGCCTTTACTGCAAGAGTGATCCAGCTGCTAACCCAAGCCTTCAAACTAAAATGGAGGCTTCACGCTGCCTACCGACCTCAAAGCTGGGGCAAAGTAGAAAGAATGAACCGGACTCTAAAAGAGACTCTAGGAAAACTTTGTCAAGAGACTCTCCTACCCTGGCCAGATGTCTTGCCGCTTGCCCTCTTCCGAGTTAGGTGCACTCCAAATTCGGCAGGGTACACCCCATATGAAATCCTATATGGAAGGGTAACCCCTATAACCCAAATCCCTACTACCACAGACTTCACCACCTTAGGGGAGGCCCACCAAGCCTCCTACCTCAAAGCCCTAGGTCAAGAGTTAGAGAGAGTCAGGCAGGC